>SJYC01094638.1:0-75787 GCA_006408675.1 Madoqua kirkii
TAGGTGAGGAGCGGCTGAAGTCGAATAAAACAGGCCATTTCCTTGTTTGCAGACCTTACGAGGGAGAAGCCAGCTGATCGGAGCAGAAGTTGAACATCACTTTAAAAGGCGGCGATTGACCCACAGAGAAAGTACACAGTCAAACGTGCTGCCAGCACTGATTAGCCCTGTCTCCCTCCGGCAAATACCTGGCTCTGGAGCGAGTGCGCCGGAACATTTTGTTTTATTACCTTGTGAGATAAGTGGGGAAAAAAGCCTTACGTACCTGGGGAATTCAAATATTCAGCTCCGTCACATCAGGGCCTGCGCTCAATTTCACGCCGGGCGCATAATTATAACAGTGTTTAAAGGGAGCCCAGAAGAAAGATGGGTTCAAGTGCAAATTAATTTCAGATTATCACAACAAAGGCAATCAGAGCTCAACAAGCTCGCCGGCAAAACACTGAAAGGTCCCCAGGCCCCTCCCCGCCCCAACTTACAACAAAGACCCTTCAGCTCGAATTAAGCTAATGATCTCAAACGGTCCTCGGCCTACCTTTTTTGGGGTGTGTGTGTGTGTGTGTGTGTGTGTGTGTGTGTTTGCCTGTTTGCACAGTTGAATGTGGCCAACCTGCAAAGGAGCCGGAGAGGAGGGGGCTGGGGGCCCCGGGGGAGGGGCGGCCGGGCGGGGAGCCCGGAAAGGTCAGGGCTCCGCATCCATCAAGTGACAAACAAACAGTCCGCGGCTCGACGGGCCTGCGCAGCGTCAGGGCGTCTTCCGCCGCGGAGAGGAGGGGAGGGCACCGAGGCGCTGAAAGAGGCCTGAGTGAGTGCCTGCGTCTGCCCCGCAGCTCGGAGGAGCGCGGCTGGGCTCCCCGACCAGCCTCCAGCCTCCAGCCGTGCAGAAACCCGGCCTCCCAGCCCCTCCGCGGGGGCCTGCGCAGCGTCAGGGCGTCTTCCGCGCGGAGAGGAGGGGAGGGCACCGAGGCGCTGAAAGAGGCCTGAGTGAGTGCCTGCGTCTGCCCCGCAGCTCGGAGGAGCGCGGCTGGGCTCCCCGACCAGCCTCCAGCCTCCAGCCGTGCAGAAACCCGGCCTCCCAGCCCCTCCGCGGGGGCCCGTGGGAAGCGGACTGGGGCGCCGGCGCGCAGGTCAGGCCTCACTGCCCGCTCATCACCTGCGCAGGAGTCGGGGAGTCCCCCGCGTCTGGGGACCCGGCCGGGCGTCGGGCCGCCGTCTGGTTACTGCACAGCCGACCGTGGCGCGTCCGCCGCCTCGCCAGCCGCGATCCCCTGGTTAAGGCTTCAGGGCAAACGACTGTCGCTGTCAGGACCCCGCGGATGGGGGCAGAGAGAGGCCCCTCGCCACTTCAGAGCTGGGCCCTCACCGTGACTGAAGGGCCTTCCCGGTTTGTTATTTTTTAAATCCCACTCCACCCCCGAAGGCAGGTGCGGTGCATATGCTCCAAACACAAATGCGGCCCAGAGCCAGGCCAGGGGGCTTCCCCTTGGAGGAGGAGGCCCCGCGTTCCCAGCCTCCAGCCCCCAGCCCCGACCCTGCACTCTGAGCTGGCTGCTGGGTCCCTGGAGCCCCAGACTCCTTCCTGACTGTGTGCCCCGGGCCTCCCTTTCCTTCTCCTCCAAGCAGCGTGGGCAGAGAGGAGGGGGCAGGCTGCCCCTCTGTGGACACCAGGGCTCCTCGGGGTGTGTTTAGGTTGCAGCCGGGTCAGGAGATGGGGCTCCAGCTTCCAGCACAGGCCCTGGGGCTCAGGGCCTGAGGCTGGCGCAGAGCAGTCATCCCTCGAAGGGCAGCCTCCTCCTGGCCCTGGTGGCAGGTCGGGGGCCCGCTGGACGTGAGATGCTTTCTCCAGGAAACGGGGCAGAAGGTGTGGAGGCCTGGAGGCCACTCCCAGTCCCGGGTCCCCTTTCACACTGGAGGCCCCTATGCCTTACCTGGGAAGGCTTGGCTGGTCCCGGGAAGGGTCCCTGCTCAGCCCCACCAGGCAGGGCCCGCGCTACATGGATCCATCTCATGGTGGGGGCTGGGGGGTGGCGGGCACTGCCCAGGTACTCACCACACAGCCCCCAGCAACCCACCCCTCCACCCTTCAAACGCCACTCTTCTCAGAGCGGGTGGCCGAAGCCTTGTCCAGGAAGTGAGCCCAAAATGTGCGCCCCCTCCCAACAGAGAATCACGTGCTGAGGACAAAGAGCTTATTCGCCTGTGAGGAAGCCTTCTGTTAGGCGGCTGAACAGGAAAAAGGAGCCCAAAACAGCAGCGACTAAGGCCCAGGGAAATAGACCAAAGGAAGATCTGAGGACCTCAGGCGAGGCAAGCAGCCCTCCTGCCAGCCCAGCTCACGCAGAGGAGGCCCTGGAGAGGAGGCAACGCATAAACAGAGGAGCCACAGTTGAGCCACGCTCCTCTTCTTTCGGGTCAGCCCGCCCTCATGCCTCGAGGATGTGTTTTCCTTTGCTCTCTTAATAAAACTGAGCTACAACCTAGCTGGAACACTGGCTCACCACTTCAAATTTTTGCTGTGGCAAGACAGAACCAAGGAGATCATACACTCCCTGGACACCTCAAAGTGGTGCTGTGTGGCCAAATCCATCACTTAAGGCCCTCGATCGTAAGGGACCGGGGAGGGGGGCATAAAGCCCAGGTGCCCTTCACGGCACTCTCTCTTATCCCCTCACACCTGGATCCCCTTCAATCAGAAACAGCCCCACAGGGAGCTGGCCCAGGGTCCTGGGTTCCTCAGCCCCTCCTCTGTCTGGATTCCTCAGGTTCTGGGCTCAGAGTTTTAAGGGAGACCCTGGAGGCCCTGCAAGCCCCAGCTGACCTCCTGAATCTTCAGGAGCAGAGGAAAGTGTTTGCTGGCCTGGCCAGCATGGGCGGCTCAGGTGATAAGGAAGCAAGAGGTCTACTGGGAGGTCAGGGGCCGGCGCAGGACATGCATCAGTCAGCTCAGGGTCCGAGGATGGACTCCGCCTCTCTGCATCCAGAGGACATGAGCTGAGTCCTCTTCTGGTGAAATAAAGATCTACAGTCACAGCAGCTAACATGATCTTAACAAGAATATTTGGGACAGAACAGTCATTTGCACAGTTAATGCTGGGGTTGTCTCAGTGGCAGCTGTGAAGAAATGGGGGATGTGGGAGGGTCTCATTAGCTCAACATGGCATAAAAATACTCAAAAATACCCAATCAGACGTCCTCTCGGAGCCTGAGGCCCAGGATGAGGGAGGAGCGGTGACAGCCACTCACCGCCCTGACCCGGGCTTATCAGGTGTCACGGTGGGAGGCCTGCAGAGCGGGCTGCAGGGCGGTGCCCTTGCCTTGCGGACTGTTGGCTTCTGGACACCCTGGCCCTGCTGTGCGCGCTGGTTACGGGGCTCGCATTCTGTCCCAGGTCAGGCTTCTAGAAAAGTCGATGCTGTTTGTGTCAGCTGCTCAGTCGCATCCGACTTCCCGTGACGCCATAGACTGCAGCCCAACAGGCTCCTCCGTCCACCAGACTCTCCAGGCGAGAATGGGCGGGAGTGGGTTGCCATTCCCTTCTCCGTGATGATATTTACCCCTGCCCCCCAAAAAATAGTTCAAAGGGAGGCGTGAGATGACACCGCTGGGTCCTCGCTGGCATCCGAGGGGGACCAAAAAACCCCCCAGGGCCCACATGAGCACTGTGTCCTGCCTGTCACCCCTGCTCCTCATGGGGACCCTGTCACCTTCCTGTCTCCCGGATGTTCTCACTCAAGACTATCTACTATCGGAAGCCGTGCCTCCCAAAATTTATTCTCAAATGAATGAGAGGAAACCACTACATTCAGTTCAGTTCAGTTGTTCAGTCCTGTCTGATTCTTTGTGACCCTGTGGACCGCAGCACGCCAGGCCTCCCTGTTCATCACCAACTCCTAGAGTTTATTCAAACCCATGTCCATTGAGTCTGTGATGCCACCAACCATCTCATCCTTGGTCATCCCCTTTTCCTCCCGCCTTCAATCTTTCCAAGCATCAGGGTCTTTTCAAATGAGTTAGTTCTTCACATCAGGAACATACAGTGGTCATGTGTGGATGTGAGACTTGCACCATAAAGAAAGCTCAGTCCCAAAGAACTGATGTTTTTGAACTGTGGTGTTGGAGAAGACTCTTGAGAGTTCCTTGGACTGCAAGGAGATCCAACCAGTCCATCCTAAAGGACATCAGTCCTAAGTGTTCCCTGAAAGGACTGATGCTGAAGCTGAAACTCCAGTACTCTAGTCAACTGATGCAAAGAGCTGACTCATTTGAAAAGACCTTGATGCTGAGAAAGACTGAAGGCTGGAGGAGAAGGGACTGACAGAGAATGAGATAGTTGGATGGCTTCACCAACTTGGTGGACATGGGTTTGGGTGAACTCCGGGAGTTGGTGATGGACAGGGAGGCCTGGCGTGCTGCAGTTCATGGGGTCACACAAAGGGTCGGACACAACTGAGCAACTGAACTGAAGTTCACATCAGGTGTCCAAAGTATTTTTCAGCTACATTAGCAGTGGTGATTTAGACAACGACCTCCCCTTCCCTTTCGAGAAGCAGAGTCTGTCTTCATAACAGTCATGCTGAGGGGCTGCCCCTGGAACCTGGGTCCTGCTAAGGTTCCTGCGAGGGACCCAGATTCTGGAAGATTCTCCCCTTGGAGGGCTCTAAAGGACTTCCCTGGCAGTCCAGGGGCTGAGACCCTGCTTCCGTTCCAGGGGGTGCAGGCTCCATCCCCGGGGGTGCAGGCTCCATCCCCGGCTGGGGAGCTAAGAGCCCACGCGACACGGTGTGCGGTGCAGCCAAGGAAAGAGGGCCTGGAGACATCTCCTTGAGTCTGTTAGTGGCAGGGCTCTCCTGATACGCCTTCCACGTTCCCCCAGCTGGTCCCTGGCTTGGAAACGCCTCCTTTGGGGGCTCCTTCCCCTCCCTGCGGGCTGGGACCTGTGCACAACCTCACCCTCCCCATCCAGGGTGGAGCCCACCAGGCCTTGGATGGGTGAATTCACGCATCTTCCCTTCTGAATTACTCTGAGCTCTGAATATGAGCCCAGAGCTCAGACTAACTACCAGGATTGTGTACAGTGAGTGCTGCTAAGTCACTTCTGCGGTGTCTGACTGTCTGTGACCCCATGGACTGCAGCCCGCCAGGCTCCTCTGTCCCTGTGATTCTCCAGGCAAGACGGCTGGAGTGGGCTGCCGCTTGAGAGGGGCTACACTGAAAGCATTTTCAGGGCCAGCGGAGGCAGCCTTTGTGGCCGTGTGTGTCCACTGCTCTGTGAGGGCGCAGACAGCCGGCAGGTCCTGGGCAGAGGCGGTGGGCAGAGGCCAAGCCACGCCGCCCGTGTGGGCTACGCTCACAAACAGAATGGGCCATGGTGGGCCACGTGGGGTGAGCGGCGACATCGAGGAGTTCAGGCCAAGTGGGGCCAACGCTCTGCACTCGGCAGGAAGCCTCAGACACCAGCGACCATGAAGAGCGTGCAGAAAAGTCGCAGGCAGCGGAAAGGAAGCAGTCAGCTCGATCTCAAACCCGTGTTATTACAGGGCTGATGCAGTTTGTAATCTGTCATCGTTTTGTCTTCTGGAATGCCGAAGTCATGATTTGGTGTCTACAAGGTGGATCCAGAAGCTGGTGCTCATCCCCGGAGCCCAGAGAGGGGTCCGGCCTCCCCGTGCGAGCCGGCCGGGCAAGCATCTGTCTGTCTGTCCGTCCAGAGAGACTCAGAGAGACCAAGACGGAGGGAGGGAGGGGCACTGGGGTGAGTGTCTGCTTCTCCCCGTCACGCAGCATCACCCAGGCCCCCTGCACCAACAGACTCTGTGCTCGGCACCAGAAAATTACCAAAGGCTCACATTTCACGGCTCTGTTTTGATCCTGATTTTCTTCCTCCTCCTGGGTGATCACGGCAACATCGTCATTACCCCTTTGCCCCCCACTTCCCACAGAGATGAACTCCATTACCTTTTTCAGATTCCCACCATGGGCTGCTGAGCCCCCAGCAGAGGTGCCACCGGGCAGACGCCTGCCTTCTCCAGGCCAGGTGTGCACCCTGTGACAAGTGGGCGTTTGCTGAGAGACCACCCGACAGAAACCTGGAATCAGGCCTTCGTGATGACGAGGAATGCTAGAAACACGGCTGTCCTCAAGCTTCATCAGGGAAGGCACTGCATCACCGAGACCCAAGTCCAGGGCAGGCATCACCATCCTCGCCCAGAGTGCACGGGCGCACCGGCCTGACAGCCGTGGAATTCCACACCCGGGCTTCCACCCGGCTCCATCAGGACCGAAAGTGTTGGTTTTGACTTTGTGTGTTTTATCTAGTCATTTTTGTTGGATTTGCTCTGAGGTAGATGACTGTCTTCCAGTCCTGTTGATTAATTTCTAACGTGGTTTAAAGATTAATGACGCTGGCCTGCTACCTATGCACGTAGCGATGAGCCGTCATTTGCCTGCACACGTTTCCGGATGCTTTTTAGTTTATGGAATATGCCTATTCTGAATTTGTAGAAACAGGTATGAGAGTGCATGCCTCCTAACAAGCTCCCATGCTGACTTGTCAAAACAGAAAGTGAGATGTACGTGAGGCCAACAGAACAGGAGCCTCGTCTAGCAAGTCTCCTCAGTGGGTTTCATCTGAAAAATAGAACAGCCCTGGAGCCTATCACCTGTGAGACGGAGCAGGAATAAAGACCTTGACAAGGTGTGAAATATTCGTTCTTATGCTCCAAACATACTTTTATTAATTTGAAAGAAATTCCAGGCAAGTTGCATCAGGATGGGTGGATATATTTAAAGGACGCACACATAAATATCACCAGAAATAAACTGCGTCGTTCCAGGGAAAACATCCGGATGGTTGATCACGGCAACATCGTCATTACCCCTCGCCCCCCACTTCCCACAGAGATGAACTCCATTACCTTTTTCAGATTCCCACCATGGGCTGCTGAGCCCCCAGCAGAGGTGCCACCGGGCAGACGCCTGCCTTCTCCAGGCAGGTGTGCACCCTGTGACAAGTGGGCGTTTGCTGAGAGACCACCCGACAGAAACCTGGAATCAGGCCTTCGTGATGACGAGGAATGCTAGAAACACGGCTGTCCTCAAGCTTCATCAGGGAAGGCACTGCATCACCGAGACCCAAGTCCAGGGCAGGCATCACCATCCTCGCCCAGAGTGCACGGGCGCACCGGCCTGACAGCCGTGGAATTCCACACCCGGGCTTCCACCCGGCTCCATCAGGACCGAAAGTGTTGGTTTTGACTTTGTGTGTTTTATCTAGTCATTTTTGTTGGATTTGCTCTGAGGTAGATGACTGTCTTCCAGTCCTGTTGATTAATTTCTAACGTGGTTTAAAGATTAATGACGCTGGCCTGCTACCTATGCACGTAGCGATGAGCCGTCATTTGCCTGCACACGTTTCCGGATGCTTTTTAGTTTATGGAATATGCCTATTCTGAATTTGTAGAAACAGGTATGAGAGTGCATGCCTCCTAACAAGCTCCCATGCTGACTTGTCAAAACAGAAAGTGAGATGTACGTGAGGCCAACAGAACAGGAGCCTCGTCTAGCAAGTCTCCTCAGTGGGTTTCATCTGAAAAATAGAACAGCCCTGGAGCCTATCACCTGTGAGACGGAGCAGGAATAAAGACCTTGACAAGGTGTGAAATATTCGTTCTTATGCTCCAAACATACTTTTATTAATTTGAAAGAAATTCCAGGCAAGTTGCATCAGGATGGGTGGATATATTTAAAGGACGCACACATAAATATCACCAGAAATAAACTGCGTCGTTCCAGGGAAAACATCCGGATGGGCGGCGGTGCAGGTCTCATCTGACAAACGTGCAGGCCCTTGACCTCCGGGTCACGCCACTCCGCCTCTGGCCGGGAGAGCAGCGCTCTCCAGTTCACGGTTGCCGTGGTCCCACCACCCATGACTTTGCAGGGTGCTCATCAGGCCGTGGATGGAGGCAGGCGGACAGTGGGGACCTCGGTGAAGGTGGACAGAGGCAGGCGGACAGTGGGGACCCTGGTGAAGGTGGACAGAGGCAGGCGGACAGTGGGGACCCTGGTGAAGGTGGACAGAGGCAGGCGGACAGTGGGGACCCCGGTGAAGGTGCTCAGCCCAGAAGTGTGGAGCAGAAGCAGATGAGGACGGCCAGGGATGCAGAGCGTCCGAGCTGGATCTGACCTCATGGAGGGCGGCCTCAGCGGTGGAAGAGCCAGGCCTGCCCCTAGGAGGTGGGACTGGATGGAACCAGAAACACACAGGCATCAGGGGAGGCCATGCTTTCACTTGTGGAGCAAACAAGCGCATCGAGAGGCGAGCACAGTTACCAGGGGCCCTGTCAACACGGAATCTCAAGCAAACCACACCAGCCTCCTGTTAATGGACACAGCACTCAGCGCGCTCAGGCTTCCGACAAACGTTCCCTTACATCGGCCGCGAGATGCACCTTTGTCCTCCGAGCTTTCAGAAACTTGATGCTCTATTTTACGCATTCCGCTAATGAAGAGACTTGAGTGTCGGTCCAGGAGAAAGAGAATATAACTCTCTGAAACACAAGTTATTCTTTAGAGGCAAGTTACCAGTGGAGGAGCTGTCGGGGTGGATGTCACGGAGGAGTCTGGGCAGAGATGAATCAGGAAGGAGAGAGGGTGGGGGGCTGGGGGGTAGGGCAGGGCTGCCTGAGATGATCCCACTGTGACCTTGCACAGAGCTCCCAAACCCCTCTCCCTTGCATCACATCGGCCATCCCTTCTAGGGCCTCCCAGGGTGGCAGAATCAGAAATGGGTGGGGTTGACCCCCACCAGGGGCAACCGCCCCAGAGGCCCTCTGACCAAGCCGATTCAGCCGGAAGAAGGCTGTGTTGCCGCCGCCTGAGTTTGCGTGTGTCCAGCCTGGGCTCCACGGTGATCCTGGGCCCGTCCAGACCTCCAGCGAGGAAGGGCTGACCTGAGCGTCTGTGCAGGGTCTGGCAGCCTCGGAGGTGCCCTCTCTGCCCATCGATGTCGCCCGGTTCAACGCTGTGTCCTTAATCCAGGCTCTTCATGCTGGTCCTGTCGGTTTGTGTACTAGGCGATTCTCAACATTTGAATGCCTTCTCTTAAGGGCTGAAGGGGCTTCCCAGGTGGCGGCAGTGGTAAGAACCCGCCTGCCAGTGCAGGAGACACAATGCAGGTTCGACCCCTGGGTCAGGAAGATCCCCTGGAGGAGGGCGTGGCAACCCGCTCCAGTGTCTCACTTCGAGAATCCCATGGGCAGCGGCGCATGGTGGGCTACAGTCCATGGGGTTGAAAACAGTCAGACCCGACAGAAGCGACTTAGCAAGGGTTTAGCAGAAGTGGCTGATAACAGGAGATTATGCGTTTCCAGATAATCCAAGGTTAATTTTATGCAACAGCAAAATTGTCATTAAAGCATCAAGCGCTTTGGAGGACTGTGATAGCTCCCAGCCAAGCCTGAGAGGAGCCCGTAGTGAGGGACATTATGATCCGGATTTTCTGTTGTTCACGGGATGCTTGGCACACCTGAAGTCAACAGTTTCTGTGCAAATTGTTGTGACGTGTGTGAATCCCCTGGGGGCGTTGGATTTGAGTGGAACAACCCGGCAGCTCCAGCACGTGGATGGAGTCGCCTTCTGTTGAGGTCTGAGCAGGCGCACGTTCCTGCCACGGGGTCCCTGGGCCCCTGAGGACCTGCACTGATGCTGGGTGCCCCCCCCCCAGGACACAAAGCCAGTGAGCGCTGGGGGCACAGACAGACCTTGTAGGCAGCGACTCAGGGAGCGCTCTCAGGACGGCTGGGACGTGTTTACATCTCAGCTGAAGAGCTCAGGTGTGAGGAGGAAATCCTAGACCACAAGTCCATACGCAAAGCAGCTCCACTCAGAGGTGACCACTGAGGTGCTCTGCACGTTGCCAAGGTCTAAACGCCGAGCCTCCCGGGAGCGCCTCTGTACACTGTGGGAGGGCTATCTGGTGAATAGTTTTTCAAGCAATAGGGATGTAAAATGATTTTAAAGAATGCATGTATGCCACAATGCATAAATGCAGAAATAGAGCTTAAGAATATAAATGAGGTATTCCAGTTAGGAAAATGATGGGACAAATCTATGTCTAAGGAAACTATTACACTATTCATGCTGATCTCTAGGTATGAGCTCTTTTTACCTTGTACCTCTCCATTTTCTCCAAATTACCTTTAAAATGATAGTATAGAGGTCAATGTGGATGTGAATATAGGCATAGAAATAAGCACAGAGACACAGGTACAGGTATACATGATACAGGTATACGCATGCAGGTGTGGGCACCGATGATCTACAGCTGAGGGATGTGATCGTAATGGAGATGGTGTGGCTCTAAGAATAGATAAAGGCGTGGAGGTGAGTACAGGGAGAGAGGCATAGGAGTAGATGATACAGTGGAGATACGCACACAGGCATAGATACGGATGATGCAGGTACAGACACGATGCAGTCTTAATGAGTGAAAGAGTCTGTGAGCCCCAGGCTGGACCCTGGGCACCACCTCCATGGATTCTGGGCACTGCCTGTCTCTGTTCTCTGGGGCATCTCTCATCCTAAGTGGCTCCATCCCAAATTTCACTGAGTCCACAGGTGAAGTGCACCTGGGGCCCCAGGATGCTCACAGATGGGTGGGCAGGCAGGACTTCTTACTGAAGGCCCCGGGCAGCCTCTAACCCTGATCCAGGCCTTAAGGGGCCCTCTATACGACAAGCCGTCCGGTCACAGGTCAGCTCTCGGCAGCCTGCTGCTCCCAGGATGGACTCCGTGTGGATGCAGGCCCCCTGGACCCTGAGTCCTCTGTGGAGGCTGTGCCCACCCCGCCTCCCAGTGCTGGTGCTGGGTCTTCCATTGTGCAAGTGTAATAGTTGAAATTTTCAAAGGATTAAAAAAATAAAAAAACCAGTTACTGCAACTTCACATATACATCTCTTTGTGTGTGTAATTTGCAATGAGATTTCCTGAAGTTTTTCTGGTGGTAAGCATTATCTTTCCTTTTCTGCCTACTCATTTTCCTCTTTTTTCTACTGGCTTTTCCAGTAGTCATGTACAGATGTGAGAGTTGGACCATAAAGAAGGCTGAGCACTAAAGATTTGATACTTTCGAATGGTGGTGTTGGAGAAGACTCTTGAGAGTCCCTGGGACAGGGACCAGATAAACCAGTCAATCTTAAAGGAAATCAGTCCTGAATAGTCATTGGAAGGACTGACGTTGAAGCTGAAGCTCCAATACTTTGTCTGCCTGATGTGAAGAGCTGAATCACTGGAAAAGCCTTGATGCTGGGAAAGAGTGAGGGCAGGAGGAGAAGGGGACGACAGAGGATGAGATGGTTGGATGGCATCACTGACGCAATGGACGTGAGTCTTAGCAAACTCCGGGAGTTGCTGATGGACAGGGAAGGCTGGCGTGCTGCAGTCCGTGGGGACACAAGGAGTTGGACATGGCTGAGCAACTGAAGAGCTGCTGTTGCTAAGTCACTTCAGTCGTGTCCGACTCTGTGTGACCCCGTAGATGGCGGCCACCACGCTCCCCCGCAGTAGCAACAATAATTTTCCTCTCAATTAAATTTTGTTGCTGTTCAGTTGCTAAGTCATATCTCGTCTTGCTCTCTGGTTCTCAGCTCTGTTCTTCTCCTTCCCCACCTCCCTGCACTCAGTTACACACAAACACACACACACACACACACACACACACACACGCAGCAGCTCCCTCTCGGGGCCAGAGGGCTCTTGGGTGAATTGGGAAGAGGCTGCAGCCCAGTGACTTCCGAGGCAGGAGGAAGTAGGCTGCTGTGACTTCCCCCTCTGAACACTCTGGAGGCGAGGGGATCGTGAGTGGGGTCATCCTGATGGAAAGATCATCTGGAAGCTGAGTGGGGCCACAGTGGGCATCGGGAGAGGCGCCCAGGAGGGGATGGCACTGGGATCTCTGTTCTAATCTCAAGGCAGGAGGCCCCTTTCTCTGTCTTCTCCCCTGAGGATTCCTGTTTCACAGCCACTTTCTGGACAGGCCATTGGCCCAGTCAGTTATGTCCACTGAGTGCTGGGACCCCAGGGACTCCAGGCTCAGGTCCTAACTGGGTGTCCCTCTCCCGGGAGCCCGGGCCGGGGCACCAGGGGATGCTCCTGCAAATTCCTCCCTGGTCTCCACTCCTGTATAGCAGCTCCGCCGCTCTGGGCTGCTCTCCTAGAACAGACTGTGGGCCTCTTCCTCCTCCACTGATGACCTGCCCGTGAGCACCCCCAGGTCTGATGCCCTGGGGGGCCCCCCAAGGAGTCTACTCATCACCCAAGTGTCACCTGTTGCACTTCCAATCAGGAAATACTGGAACCCGAGGGGAGAAGATGCCTTTTCCTGAGGGCATCTCTAAGGCCTGCCTGTCACGTGTCTACAGAGCCAGCATCACCTTTTACAAGCATCCAGGAGCTGGAAGGGGCAGGACCCTCCCTGAATGGGACGCCACAAAACCAACAGGGAAACCACTTGCCTTTGCTTCCTGATGACCTTGGAGATCCATGAGCAAAACCCACTTTCCACTCTCAGCAAACACTTTGGGAGAGTCAGGCAGTGCTTTTCACGGAGGACACAGCTGAGTTTAGTGTCGGGAACTGGAGGGCAAGGCTCCCCTTGTTCAGCCCAGTTCTCCCCAGCGATGAAAGCACAGATCTTCCAATAGTTTTCCTGTTCTTTTGAACTTCATGATGAAATGATCCTTTCTGCTGCTGTTACATATTTTAATTAATGTCATTTCATTTGTACTTGTACCTTCAGGCTATTTCAGCAATAAACCATAACTTTACAAATTGGGGCAAAAATTCTCCTTCACAGCTTGCATTTGGAAAGAGAGTATTTTATTTCAGTAGTCCCTTGGACTGCCAGGAGATCAAATGAGTCAGTCCTAAAGGAAATCAACGGTGATATTCATTGGCAGGACTGATGCTTAAGCTGAAGCTGAAGCTCCGATCCTTTGGCCACCTGATGTGGAGTGCCGACTCGTTGGAAAAGAGCCTGATGCTGGGAAAGACTGAAGGCAGGAGGAAAAGGGGCAACAGAGGGTGAGATGGTTGGATGGCGTCTCTGACTCGATGGACGCGACCTCGCGCAAGCTCCGGGAAAGCGTGATGAGGCCGGAGGAGCCTGTGTGCCTCAGCCCACGGGCTGCACGGACCGTAGAGGCGAACACAGCCTGGAGACTGAACAGCGGCAGATTCAGCCTCGAGAGTCCAGGGTCGCCCAAGGATGCCAACTCTCAACATTAGTCCCTCCCCAGAGCTGAGCGGGGCCCAAAGGAGCCGTAACCTCCAGTCTTTCAGGGGAAGCCTGCAGCCCCGGCCCGTGCTTAGTGGAAGGGTGCCCCTCCCCCAGGGCCTCACCGGCCCCCTTCAGCTCCGACAGGAAGCCCGCCCCGAGGGCACTCACGCCCGTGTCCCCAGGGGTTCAGCGCTTCCTCACTTCACACGTTGCCCTGGCTGGCTGCTCCAGATAACCCGAGTGTGAGGCTGTGGGTGCTGATAACAGGAGGCAGCCCAGGCCTTCCTGAAATAGGCCGGGCTCCGGAGGCCCAGCCGGGAGCCTCCCTGTGGACAAAATCCAGCTCCAGGGTGGGCGGCCTCTTGGCACCTAAGCCATCAAGGCCTGCGGCGAAGCCGAGGCCACCGCTCCAGGAATGTGCTCAGCTGGTCCTGGGAAGACGTCCATCTCGGGAGGAACGGGTCCTGCTGTAGCGTGAAAGTCAAGGATCTTGTTCCGTCCCCCACCAGACACGCCTGGGAACGGGCTGACGCTGGGTTTGGGAAGTGGGCCTTCGAGTCTGCTCTGTCCTGGGCAGGGATCCAGGGCGGGGAGTGGGGGTCTGAGCCAGCGGATGTCCTCGGAGACCTTGCTTTGGGATTGTCACTTCACGTCCATGCTGGCAGGGCTGTGCGTGGCTCCCCAGTGACCAAAGGCACAGGGTCGTTGCTGCCTTTGGGGAGGTGATGCCGCCTGGGAGCCTCCTAGATCCTGAGGACCCTAAACTCGGGCTCCACCCCTGGTCTGCAGTGCAGAAACACCGGCTCTCACACGGGCGGCCATCGTCCTCCAGACTCAGTGATCCGGTGTCCCTGAAGAGCCTCACTTTCTCAGTGCAAGCGCCACTGCCTTTTCTTGTTTCTGGGGAGAGAGCAAACTATGGGAAGTATTCCGGTGAGAATTAAATACAGCGTTACCTCTGTTATCCCATACCACTTTTAAAAGCCCCTTCACTCAGCTTCTGCCTTTCCAAACTTCCCAACGGAATCCAGGCGAGCTGAATGTTTTTACCCCCTGAAGAGTCTCCTTTAGGAGCTGGGCTGTGCATAACCCCGGTGACAGTTCTCACGGGACCAGCCGCTCGGCCCCTTCCGAGCACACTTCAGCACATCCTTACCCCCACAAGGTCTATGCCCGGAATGTTGTTTTTGACTCATGCACACAGAAGAGACGATTCCTCTTCACCCTCTCAGCCTGTGTCTTTTTTTTCTTTGCATCCTCCAGTAATTTGAGATCAAGCTCTCACCTCCGTTTACAACAGAATCAATTGGAAAAGCTAACCTCCTGACTTATCGCTATTTTTGCAGTGTTGAGAGATGAGCTGAATAACTGTAGTAATTGTTTTAAACGTATCCTTGGTCCTTTCTGATTGTGTGGGGGAAGAAGAGGGGCCAGACATGGTTGGCAGCCTGATGTCATATCAACACCCCTGACAGCAAGAGAGTGTAACAATATTTCCTAAAGTGGTTTCTTCCTGCTAAGGATGACCTTTGTGAATAAAGCCATGTAGCCAGAAAGCTCCTTCTGGGAGATAAACCATACGTGGTGAGTTTCAGTTTATGTCTATAAATCCAATTTATAGACATAGAGCATTCTGAGTAAGGGGAGCAGAAATGAGGTGGGAGTCACAGCGGTTACTGGGGACCTTGCTTCTTCTCTAGACCTTTTAGACTAAGTGAAAATCTTGCTACACACAGTCAGCTCTGCTCTCCACTGGAAAAGGCCAATGCAGCTGATGTCCTGTGCAGGATAGCGTTGGTGAGAGGCCAGAGAACAGCGGTGCGGCCTGAGAGAAAGCTATGGGGAGGCAGTGGAGTTAACTCTTGCTCAAAGGCCAAGCAGTACAGCCCGTATAGTCAAAGTTTCAAGCAGTATTGGTCAAGCAATGTAGCAGTGCTCGTCTTTAATCCCAGCTCTGATTCGTCCCCACCCACCTTTCCCCTTTGGCAACCGTAAGCTTGTTCTCTATGCCTGTGAGTTCACTTCTGCTTTCTAAACAAGGTCGTCTGTGTCTTTTCTTCAGATTCCACGAATAAATGATATCATACTGCGGCTGTCTTTCTCCGCCCCACTTCCTTCCCTCAGTATGGCCCTCTCTGGGGCGTCTGTGTGGTTGGAAACCATTGTCTTCTTTCGACGGCTGAGCGGCCTTCTGCCATACACACGTGTACCCCGTCCCTGGTGGCTCAGATGGTACAGCGTCTGCCTACAGTGCGGGAGACCCGGGTTCGATCCCTGAGTCGGGAAGATCCTCTGGAGAAGGAAATGGCTACCCACTCCAGTATTCTTGCCTGGAAAATCCCATGGACAGAGGAGCCTGGTGGGTTACAGTCCATGGGGTTGCAAAGAGTCGGACACGACTGAGCGACTAAAAAAGCACCTTCCTTTTCCACGGTAGACGTTCCCGTCGTCTCCGTGTCTTGGCTGTTGTGAACAGAGTTGCCGTGAGCTTTGGGGTGCATGCATCTGTTTTGAATTATGTTTTTCTACACATGTGTGCCCAGAAGTGGGATTGCAGGAGCGTGTGGTAGCTCTGGTTTTGGTTTTTAAAAAACACTTTCTTCACTGTGTCTCTAAACCTCTCTTAACTGCATCTCTGGTTTGTGATGCCCCTAACATGCTTTTGAGTTGCTCCCCGGGGTTTCGCTGGCAAGCTCTGCATCAGGGCACATTGGGATGCTGCTCCACAGCCTTCTTCTCCTGAAGAGTCTGCATGTGGACTCTCATCAGCGTAATTCCGGTCTCATGCTGCATGCTTGGAGGTGCTTCCTCGTCAGTTTAGGGGAACGCTTTGTGCAGAGTTAGTCTGAGTTATTTTTTAAATGTTCGGTAGCATTCGCAGTGAAGCCAGTGATCTGGGACTTTTTTGTTGTTGTTGAGAAGTGTTTACATTAGTTCAATCTTCTTGCTAATTACAGCTCTGTTCAGACACTCTGTTTCCTCATAATTCACTTTTGGTTGTGTGTTTCAGGCTGGTTATATGTTTCTGAAACCGGCCCATGTCATCTAAGTCACCGAATTCATTTGGGTACAGCACTCCGAGGCATTATTTTATATCCTTTCCATTTCTGTAGTCTTGCTTGTAATATCTCCTGTTTAGTTTCAGATTTCAGTTATTTGAATCTTCTCTGTTTTCCTCTTCATCAGTCTAGATAAAAGTTGGTCAGTTTTCTTAGTATTTTGGAAGCACCAACTCTTGCTTTCAGTGATTTTATACATCGGTTTTTCTAGTCTTGGTTTGTTTATCTCTGCTCTAATTTTATTACTCAATTTCCTTCTCTCACTGCCTGCAAATGGACCAGCTCTCCTCTGATCATGCCTTTCTCACAATAATCCCCAAGAATAGATGAAGGTGACCAGCGTACAGGAAAATACCCTGATTTCCTGTCTTGCTCTAGAGCTGCACAGCTTTGATTATCCTGCAAATGTCGATAGGCAACAGTTTTCCAAACGTTTGATCACCACAAGGTGATCAGTCTTTCCAGACAGTGACTAATAGCCGCGTGGTCACGCGGGGCAATCAGTCCTCAGGCCAATGCGGCACCTGTATCTGTGGCTCTTTGCTCTCTCTGCCTCCCTCCCTCTTCCCTCCCTCCTTCCTTCCACCCTTCACTCTTCTTCCCTCTTTTTCTGCTCCTTTCTCTCTTTCTTGCCCCTTGTCTCCCTCCCTCCCTTCTCCCTTCCTCCCTCCCCCTCCTCTTTCTTTCGCAGCAGGTCACTTCTTCATGACAGTGTCTGTGTCTGTCACGCTGAACTAGGATAAGGCACAAAAGCCACAGTCCCACCTGGGCCATCGTTGACGCTGGAGTGTGCGGACCTCCCCGCCACGCGGCCACACTAGGGGTCTGAGGCTCTCAGAGGCGCCACTGTCTGGAGTGTTGGTGGTTCCCCAGCAGAAGGGAGAGACTGGCATATTTTTGTCCTCCAAGGCAAACTCCTCATATCTAATCATAGCCCATTGACCAAAGTAGTCACAACAACATGGCCAGCTTCAGGCAGGAAGAGGGTGCCACCTGACCACATGTCCGGTGGGCAGGCCCTGGAACACTGACCAGCCTAAATGTGGCCACACAGGCATCACCAGGCACGGGGACTGGCCACAAGCCAAGGACAGAAAGTGTGTTACCCACAACTTTAAAGAGAGGAAAAAACCCATCTTAAAAATAAAAAAGAGATAAATCAATAGAAAAATTGGCAAAGAAAATGTGACTCACAAAGAGGCAGGCACGCTTGTGAGAAGGTGCCCAAACCCCATGTGAGCTAAGGCAACACAGAAGCACCGACTGGTTTTCTTTGGCAAGAGGGAGACGATCATTTCAGAAACACCCAGGGCTGGCGGGACGCCGAGCAAAGGGGGCCACTGGCACAGCCTTTGGGGACCGCTGGTGTCCGAGGCCACAGCCACCCGCTTCAGAAACGAGACAGGTCTCCTTGACTCACGGGGGTGATGTCAGATAGACCTGCTTTAAGTAGGACATGTACTGCGCGCTGTGCTTAGTCGTTCAGTCCTGTCCGACTCTGCGACCCCGTGGACCAGAGACTTACAGATGCACTGATGACACAAACTGTAAAACAACGCAACTTGCCCAGGCCACCCCAAACGCGCTCAGAGCGCTTTCCTCAAGCTGCGCTTGGGCAAGAGCATCTAACGTGTTTTATAATGTGATGAATATCGCGTGACGTTTATTGAATGCTGCACTGAGAGGGAAAGACAGATGCTTGTTCTGTGGGGCCCGCTGGCCCTCATCCTCGTGGGGCTGGTGGACCGGCTGCCACTGCCCAGCCCCAGAAAGAGGGTCCTGCCACATGCCATCAGTGCAGGAAAAATAGCAAGATTCAAAGCTCCAAGTGTGCTTTCTGCTGAATACATGTCTCTTTCGTATCATCATAAAGTCAGAAAGCCACGAGTCAAACCATCATAAGTCAGGGCCCATCTGTACTTCAACCCAGCAGTCCTGCTCCCAGAAAACCATCCAGAAAATTAATAGGCACTTGTATAAAGATTTAAGTACAAAAGAGCTTGAGCAAGGAAAAGGAGTATGTCAAGGCTGTGTATTGTCACCCTGCTTATATAACTTATATGCAGAGTACATCATGAGAAATGCTGGACTGGAAGAAGCACAAGCTGGAATCAAGATTGTTGGGAGAAATATCAATAACCTCAGATATGCAGATGACACCACTCTTATGGCAGAAAGTGAAGAGGAACTAAAAAGCCTCTTGATGAAAGTGAAAGAGGAGAGTGAAAAAGTTGGCTTAAAACTCAACATTCAGAAAACGAAGATCATGGCATCCGGTCCCATCACTTCATGGGAAATAGATGGGGAAACAGTGGAAACAGTGTCAGACTTTATTTTGGGGGCTCCAAAATCACTGCAGATGGTGAGTGCAGCCATGAAATTAAAAGACGCTTACTCCTTGGAAGGAAAGTTATGACCAACCTACATATTATATTCAAAAGCAGAGACATTACTTTGCCGACTAAGGTCCGTCTAGTCAAGGCTATGATTTTTCCAATAGTCACGTATGAATGTGAGAGTTGGACTGTGAAGAAGGCTCAGCGTTGAAGAATTGATGGTTTTGAACTGTGGTGTTGGAGAAGACTCTTGAGGGTCCCTTGGACTGCAAGGAGATCCAACCAGTCCATTCTGAAGGAGATCAGTCCTGGGATTTCTTTGGAAGGAATGATGCTAAAGCTGAAACTCCAGTACTTTGGCCACCTCATGCGAAGAGTTGACTCATTGGAAAAGACTCTGATTCTGGGAGGGATTGGGGGCAGGAGGAGAAGGGGATGACAGAGGATGAGATGGCTGGATGGCATCACGGACTTGATGGACGTGAGTTTGAGTGAACTCCAGGAGTTGGTGATGAACAGGGAGGCCTGGTGTGCTGCAATTCATGGGGTCGCAAAGAGTTAAACACAACTGAGCGACTGAACTGAACTGAAGCTCTGAGAGTTCGTGATGGACAGGGAGGCCTGGCATGCTGCGATTCATGGGGTTGCAATGAGTCAACACAACTGAGCGACTGAACTGACCTGAACAGAACCAAGAACAAAAATGGTCAGCACAGCGTGGCTTGGAGGGTCCAACATCAGAAGCAACGTGAGTGGCCCCAGATCAAGAGAAACGCTTGGATTTCTGAATGTGTCAGTGTCCACACCAGGAAGCATCAGAAGTGGCTTTGGAAATGAGTTAGGATTATGCCAGGAACAGCATCCACCAGACACAATGGAGTAGGAAAACAGAAGGGAAACGGAGTCTATGGTGTGTGATCAGATGCGCGTGCGTGCGTGTGTGTGTGTGTGTGTGTGTGTGGCTGAGTACCACGTGGTTGCAGTGGCCTCCCTGCGATGGACTGCCTAGATTGGTTTAGGAGAAAGGTGAGGAAGGAGCAGGGTATGCAGCAGTGAAAACCATAGAAACAAAAAGGGAACAAAACTCAGTATTACATTATGGTCATATTTACATATTTTTGCAAAATTACATGTATGTACATGAAGTGAAAAATGACGCTTCACATTTTTGGTCTGCGCTGCTCATCTCTCTTGCCATCTCTGGAGTTTGAAAATAGACTCTTAACTCTGGATGCACCTGTTCCAGGAAGACGCTCCATCAAACTGTAGCCCGCCTTCCCCAGATGACTCGTCCGCGTTCCTCCTCTGCCGGATGTCTCTCTGTGAAGCTGAAGGGTGTGTGCTGGAGAGGGGCGCAGAGGAGGAGCCTTATTTGTTGGCTGACAGAGACCACACAAAACTCCCCTGAGATCTGCTTTCTCAGTCAAAAAACACCCCCAGTTGATCTTCAATTCCGAATTATATTTTGTGGAAAACACATTGTGTTGTTGCTGAGATGAAAGTCAAAATTCCGAGACAAGGGCAGCCCCAGCCTCGCTGCCCCGTTGCACACGCTCTCGCACTTTCTCCTCTTTCTGAACCCTCGGCACGTGCTCATCTTTCCCTAACATTTCCAGAGTTTCAGCTCTGATTGCTTTCTGATTTCTTTCTCACACTGTCTTGCGTTATCACTGAAAGTAGAGGCAGACAGGGCTGTAGTTTATGGTGTATTTTTCAGGAGGGCTTCACGGGGCTGACGCGGGGTGGTCACTTACTGTCATTTGAAACTGAGCTATGCTGGCCCTCAACTCAAGTGACAGGCTCAACCGCTGCTCAGCCGACGCCATCAATGGCGTGTCATTGATCCACATTCAAAAACACGGACGCAATTGTTCTTTGGTCAATTGAGGCCACACAGCCTGAACCGCATGCTTGTCAGTCACACGGACGTGGATTAAGTCCATTTAGATTTGTACGTCTGTTGAGATACCTACTATTTAAATAATGTGGCACAATATTCACACCCCTTCATGGCAAGGAAGTATATACTGCCTGGCTTGTCAATACTGAGCTGAATTATTATTTCATCCTGTGTAGTAAACCATCCTCCCAGGTGCTGGAGATGTGGGCGGCGATGATTCATAGCAGGGCCCAGAGGGGCACAGCCATCCTTCAGGGCCCGTGATGCAGATTGGACACCTGCCACAGGTCTGGCAGAGGAAGCTTCCCCTGCTGCTTGTGGGGACCCTGGAAGTTACTTTCTCCCCAAGCCAGCCTGTCTTGAGCCTGAAAAGAAATGCTGAAAGGCCAGGTGGTAAAAGCAGCCAATTCTTTCCACCTAAACCCTCCATGTCATGATGAAATTTGGCAAATCAGGTCCTTGATGGCTGCAGGGGGTGAAGGCGACAGGGCTTACTGGAGAGAGGACTGGCTGCTGTGAGCCCAGCTGGGTCCTTCCTGGAGGAGGGGCCTGGCAGGGTCACTGATCTCCCAGAGCAGTGGTTTCCTTACCTGTGAAACATGGTTACATAAGCAGGTAGGCAGGTAGACAGATGATAGAGAGAGATATATAATAGATAGGTAAACAGAGACTAGCTCTCTAGAGAGATAGATGACAGACAGGCAGATAGGAAGGTCCATAGGTAGCTAGGTAGTAGACTGGTAGATAGATGAGGGCTTCCTGGTGGCTCAGTGGTAAAGAACCCATCTGCAATGCAGGAGACATGATTTTAAAGGGCAAACTCTTGCTAAAGTCAGAGGAGACTGCCTCTCTGTAAGTATATTCTCATGATGGCCCCAGCCATGTTGTTTGAAGAAAATATAGCAGATTATTTCAGCAGCCAGAGATCTAATGGGGTTTACAAATGTTAAGCCTTCTTTTCTCTAATTTCTCAACCATGACTGATGCATAGGGGAATGTCAAATCCTGTTAAAATAGGAAAAAAATGTGGTAGAAAGGAGTTTTTAACTGCATTCGAAAAGCAAAAGCAAAGATTCAACAAACTCCAGAGGTTAATCAGGAGAAGGAAGGCCAGCCTTAGAATATAATGAGAATCATTATCCTAACCTGGCCTCTAAAGGCACAGAATTGGAAAATGTTAGTGGAGACAGTTGCAAAGGCTAAGAGGGATTTAAGGAAAATACGTGGAACATGATTAACGTTCCTCAACTTCCCTTCCTCCTTCCCTCCCTTCCTTTGGAAAAAGGGATTCAAAGTCGGCAGCAAGAGTATAAACACATTCTTGCACTAATTGAATACTTTATCATACACATGTGCTGGTTTTCTACAAATAAAAAATAATTCTGCAGCAGTTAAGACTCAAGAGTGAGTGAGTTGTGCTCAGATGGCCTTATGAATACCAGCCAAAAATGCTGGAAAGTCATTTGGCAACATGTTTCAAGAGCCTTGGAAAACATACATTTTGTTGTTGTTCAGTTGATAAGTCATGTCCGACTCTTTGCAACCCTGAGAATTGCAGCATGCCAGGCTTCCCAGTCCTTCACTATCTCCCTGTCCTTCACCATCTCCTAGAGTTTGCTCAAACTCATGCCCATTGACTCAGTGATGAGATCCAACCATCTTTTCCTCTGTCATCCCCTTCTCCTCCTGCCCTCAATTTTTCCCAGCATCAGGGTCTTTTCCTACCTGAAAAACCCCATGGACAGAGATTGGCAGGGCTACAGTTTATGGTGTCACAAAAGAGTCAGGCACATCTTAGTGACTAAACAATAGACAGATAGACAGATACATAGATGATAGGTCAATAGATTAACAGAGAGATAGATAAACAGCGAACTGAGAACTTGAGAGCTAGATGATAGATAGGTAGGTAGATCAGTTCAGTTGCTCAGTCACATGCAACTCTTTGCAACCCCATGGACTGCAGCATGCCAGGTCTCCCTGTCCATCACCATCTCCTGGAGTTTACTCACACTCATGTCCATCAAGTTGGTGGTGCCATCCAGCCATCCTATCCTCCGTCATCCCCTTTTCCTCCTGCCTTCAGTCTTTCTGGAGTCATGTCTCCCCTCTTCTCCAGTAGCATATCGGGCACCTACAGACCTGCGGAGTTCGTCTTTCAGTGTCATATCTTTCTGCCTTTTCATGCTGTTTATGGGGTTCCCAAGGCAAGAGTACTGGTGTGGTTTGCCATTCCCTTCTCCAATGGACTGTGTTTCATCAGAACTCTCCACAATGACCCGTCCATCTTGGGTGGCCCCACACAGCATGGGTCACGGTTTCATTGAGTTAGACAAGGCTGTGGTCCATGTGATCAGTTTATTAGTTTTCTGTGACTGTGGTTTTCATTCTGTCTGAGGTAGGTAAGTAGATATTAGATAAATATTAGATAGGTCAGCAGATAATAGATGGATGGATAGATGGATAAACAGAAAGATGGATAGATAGATATAGACTTCATATCTTTCTGCCTTTTCATGCTGTTTATGGGGTTCCCAAGGCAAGAGTACTGGTGTGGTTTGCCATTCCCTTCTCCAATGGACTGTGTTTCATCAGAACTCTCCACAATGACCCGTCCATCTTGGGTGGCCCCACACAGCATGGGTCACGGTTTCATTGAGTTAGACAAGGCTGTGGTCCATGTGATCAGTTTATTAGTTTTCTGTGACTGTGGTTTTCATTCTGTCTGAGGTAGGTAAGTAGATATTAGATAAATATTAGATAGGTCAGCAGATAATAGATGGATGGATAGATGGATAAACAGAAAGATGGATAGATAGATATAGACAGATGGATGGATGGATGGATAAACAGATAGATGGATAGATGTAGATAGATGCATGGATGGATAAACAGATAGACGGATGGATAGATGTAGATAGATGGATGGATGGATGGATAAACAGATAGATGGATAGATGTAGATAGATGCATGGATGGGTAAACAGATAGACAGATGGATAGATGTAGATAGATGGATGGATGAATAGATGTAGATGGATGGATGGATGGATAAACAGACAGATGGATGGATAGATGTAGATAGATCATAGATGGATAAACAGGTAGATGGATAGATGGATATAGATAGATGGGTGGATGGATAAACAGAAAGATGGATAGATAGGTGTAGATAGATGCATAGATGGATAAACAGATAGATGGATGGATAGATGTAGATAGATGGATGGATGGATGTAGATAGATGCATGGATGTGGTGGGGATGGGTCATCAACACCTCTGTGAAGCAGAAGGGAGCCAGCCCTGTATTCCTGGCTCAGAGGTCCTGGGCCAGACACCCTGAGGGCTGATATCGCAGTCAGCAGGTGTCGAGGACAGAGGCCCGCAAGCTCCGGCCAGCGGGAGCCAGAGTCAGGGATGCTGGCAGGTGGGTTCCCCCACCTCCTGCTGCACACAGGTGGGACAGGCAATTTCACCCTGCCTGCCCAGCGAGGCTTCTCAAGACAGGGCCACAGACTTTCTCTTGTGAGCCTGATGCCAGCTCAGAATCACTCGATGTCAGATCAGCATCCCTGCATCCTGACTTTCCATTTCCTTCCCGTTTACCACCACTGCCTGCACGCTCTCTCTTCATCTCCCTCCCCACTCCTCAGAAAGCTGAGCCCAAGGCCATGGGCTGTCTTTAAAAATTTCTAGAAAACTGTGATTCCAATCTTCAAGGGGTTCAAGATACTACACTTCAAGGTAGGCTGGCAAGGAAACAAATGCAGTGGGAAGACCACCCACCCTCCTCACAAAGAAACAGAGTGGAGGGCGCAGGGGGGCACACAGGCTCGAGAGAGTCCTCTTCTAAGACAGGGGTTCTTTGCTGAGATGAACGACTCAGTGGAGAGAAAGAATGAGACGTGAGAACCCAAAGCGGGCGATGAAGAAAGAAAGTTCGAGGGGAGAAGAAAGCTAGGGCTTGGGGAAGGGGGACAGATGGGCCTGATGAGCTGACAGGGAGAAAGGACCCGGTTAATGAGGCACGAAGAAAAGCTAAGACCAACCTAGACAGCATATTGAAAAGCAAAGACATGACTTAGCTGACAAAGGTCCATCTAGTCAAAGCTGTGGGTTTTCCAGTAATCACATATGGATGTGAGAGTTGGATCATAAAGAAAGCTGACCTCCTGCCTCTGTTATGAAGCCATGCTGGGGAGCAGAACGCCTTCTTCACTGTGATGCAATGGACCAAACGCAGGGCTGGACATGCTGAGGCTCCATTCAAATCCTGGAGCGACGGATTCAGGTTCTCTGCTAGGTTCCCAAGGTCGCTTTTTAAAGCTATAACAAAAAGGCAAAGATATGTGGTGGAAAACCAGACAATGTTCTAAAAATGCATCTCAAATTCTTTCTAAAATGAATAAAATTTAATCAGAGGAAACATGTGGAAACTCCAGTGGATACTTCTGGACACGTGAGAGTCTCCAGGTTCATATTGCATTTTGCAAGAACAGCACTGATACCACTGGGTCCACCACACTGGGGCCACTGGGGGCACTGGGCACACGGGGGGGGGGGGGGGGAAGTGTGAGCTCGCTGCACATTTTTTCTCTTTCAATCCCCACAACACCTTCAGCCCCTCTAAAGAGGGTACCCAGCCACGTGCGGAACACTACTGGCCTCTCTCCAGATCTCATCAGTGAAGGCGGGAGAGGAAGGAAGAGCTCTGCTTGCCTGACAAGCAGTGGGCGAGTGGGGAGCAGAGGACAACAGGCCAGGAAGCAGCTGGATGCAGAATTCATGAGGCTGCACATAGCTGACTTCCCAGGTGGCGCGAGTGGTAAACAATCCACCTGCCAGTGCAGAATATACAAGAGACACAGGTCCGATCCCCAAGTTGAGAAGATGCCCTGGAGGAGGTCATGGCAACTCACTCCGGTGTTCCTGCCTGGAGAATCCCATGGACAGAGGAGCCCGGTGGCCTACAGTCCAAGGGGTCACTAAGAGTCGTGAATGACTGAAGCGACTTAGCGCACAGCATGCAAGACAGAATAGGAGCTCACAGCCCCCGCGCAGCCCTGCTCTGCAGTGTCCTGGGCCCCGTGGGGCACCATCGGAGGAGACAGATCTTCAGTTACCCTAACTGCCCACTGCCCAGGACAGTTTGGTTGCCATTTATTGGGAGTGGCGGTGGGGTCAAACCACCTAGAGTGGATTCGAAATGGGTTGGGATCAGTGCAGGAGTGGAGGTCACGGTTGCTGGTGGTTTGTGGCTAGACTAAGAGACACTGATGATCCTAAAGAGTGGTTACTAGTTAGGAAGTCTCTGTAACTCCCCTCTGCTCCTACTTAGAGTATATCTCACATGTACGGGGACTTCCAAAGATGATGCTGTGAAAGTGCTGCACTCAATATGCCAGCAAATTTGGAAAACTCAGCAGTGGCCACAGGATTGGAAAAGGTCAGTTTTCATTCCAATCCCAAAGAAAGGCAATGCCAAAGAATGCTCAAACTATCACACAATTGCACTCATCTCACATGTTAGCAAAATAATGCTCAAAATTCTTGAAGCCAGGCTTCAACAGTCTGTGAACTGTGAACTTCCAGATGTTCAAGCTGGATTTAGAAAAGGCAGAGGAACCAGAGATCAAATTGTCAACATCCTCTGGATCATGGAAAAAGCAAGAGATTCCAAACAACATCTATTTTTGCTTTATTGATATGCCAATGCCTTTGACTATGTGGATCACAAAAAACTGTGGAAAATTCTCTAAGAGATGGGAATACCAGACCACCTGACCTGCCTCCTGAGAAATCTGTATGCAGGTCAGGAAGCAACAATTAGAACTAGACATAGAACAACAGACTGGTTCCAAATCAGGAAAGGAATATGTCAAGGTTGCATATTGTCACCCTGCTTATTTAACATATATGCAGAGTCAGTCAGTCAGTCAGTTCAGTCGCTCAGTCATGTCCAACTATTTGTGACCCCATGAATCGCAGCACACCAGTCCTCTCTGTCCATCAACAACTCCAGGAGTTCACTCAGATTCACGTCCATCGAGTCACTGATGCCATCCAGCCATCTCATCCTTGGTCGCCCCCTTCTCCTCCTGCCCCCAATCCCTCCCAGCATCAGAGTCTTTTCCAATGAGTCAGCTCTTCACATGAGGTGGACAGAGTACTGGAGTTTCAGCTTTAGCATCATTCCCTCCAAAGAAATCCTAGGGTTGATCTCCTTCAGAATGGACTGGTTGGATCTCCTTGCAGTCCAAGGGACTCTTAAGAGTCTTCTCCAACACCACAGTTCAAAAGCATCGATTCTTCAGTGCTCAGCCTTCTTCACAGTCCAACACTCACATCCATACATGACCACTGGAAAAATCATAGCCTTGACTAGATAGATAGACCTTTGTTGGCAAAGTAATGTCTCTGCTTTTGAATATGCTATCTAGGTTGGTCCTAACTTTCCTTCCAAGGAGTAAGTGTCTTTTAATTTCATGGCTGCACTCACCATCTGCAGTGATTTTGGAGCCCCCCAAATAAAGTCTGACACTGTTTCCACTGTTTCTCCATCTATTTCCCATGAAGTGATGGAACCAGATGCCATGATCTTCGTTTTCTGAATGTTGAGTTTTAAGCCAACTTTTTCACTCTCTACTTTCACTTTCATTAAGAGGCTTTTTAGTTCCTCTTCACTTTCTGCCATAAGGGTGATGTTATCTACGTATCTGAGGTTATCGATATTTCTCCCAACAATCTTGATTCCAGCTTGTGTTTCTTCCAGTCCAGCTACATGATGTACTACATCATGTGAAATGCCAGACTAGATGAAGCACAAGCTGGAATCAAGACTGTTGGGGGTAATATCAATAACCTCAGATATGCAGATGACACCACCCTTGTGGCAGAAAGTGAAGAGGAACTAAAAAGCCTCTTGATGAAAGTGAAAGTGGAGAGTGAAAAAGCTAGCTTAAAACTCAACAATCAAAAAATGAAGATCATGGCATCTGGTCCCCTCACTCAATGGAAACAGTGATAGACTTTATTTTAGGCTCTAAAATCATGGCAGATGGTGATTGCAGCTATGAAATTAAAAGATGCTTACTCCTTGGAAGAAAAGTTATGACCAACCTAGATAGCATATTCAAAAGTAGAGACATTACTTTGCCAACAAAGGTCCATCTAGTCAAGGCTATGGTGTTTTCAGTGGTCATGTATGGATGTGAGAGTTGGACCGTAAAGAAGTCTGAGCACTGAAGGATTGATGCTTTTGAACTGTGGTGTTGGAGAAGACTCTTGAGAGTTCCTTGGACTGCAAAGAGATCCAACCAGTCAATCCTAAAGGAAATCAGTCCTGAATGTTCACTGGAATGACTAATGCTGAAGCTGAAACTCCAGTACTTTGGCCACTTGATACAAAGAACCGACTCATTGAAAAAGACCCTGATGCTGGGAAAGATTGAGGGCAGGAGGAGAAGAGGATGCCAGAGGATAAGATGGTTGGATGGCATTACCGACACGATGGACATGAGTCTGAGTAGGCTCTGGGAGTTGGTGGTGGACAGGAAAACCTGGTGTGCTGCAGTCCATGGGGTCACAAAGAGTCAGACATGACTGAGTGACTGAGCTGAACTAGTGGTTCGGATGGCAAAGGATCCCCCTGCAATGTGGGAGACCTGGTTGGACCCCTGGGTTGGGAAGATCCCCTGGAGAAGGGAATGGCTGCCGACTCGAGTCTTCTTGCCTGGAGAACTGCAGGGCCAGAGGAGTCTGGTGGTCTGCAGCCCATGGGGCCACAAAGGGATGAACATGACTGAGCAGCAGACGCCTGCCCTTCACACAGGTTGTATGAAGAAAACCACTCACATCACAGGAAGCCTGCTGGTTGAAAGGAGTGCCTGAGTTTCACTCCATAATAAATGCTTCAGTGTCTCAACCAGCAGGTGATTTCATCCACATGGATGGAAGAGAGACAAAGGGCCCTGTGGATGCCTTTCTGCCGATAGTGAACTCTTTTCATGCTCGGCTTAGTCAACCTTTTAAATGGAGTTTGTGAAAATGAATGCAATCAATTTCTGAGAATAATTTATTACAGAAATTCAAGCAAAAGTTTAAAAAAATCAATGCATGTCTAGAGTAACAATAAGATATCACTTTTCTGAAGGAAAAATAGAAAGAAGAAAAAAATGCTGACAAGAGTGAAAAAAGATAACAGACACTTATAGTATACTCTCTACTGTATAGAGATTGTTATAAACCAAACACTAGGGTTTATGTACATAATGTCAGCGATTTGATCTTTGCAACAGTCTTGTGAAGAGGAGTCAGTACTGTCTTCGCATCTCAGCTGATACAGTGAGGCTCAGAGAGTAAGTGGGTAGTTGTTTCCAGAGCCCATGCTCTTAATAACCAAAGTTCTGCCCAGCGAAGAGTCTGGAAAGGTCAAAGTCCATCTGAGCTATGCATCCGGAGACTTGGCTCCATGTCTGAATCTGTGAAACCATGATGCTCTGCACACACAGCATGGGAGGGCTTCAGCCCCTCCCCGGGCTGGGGCCCAAAGACTTCCCTGGTGGAGGAGGCAGATTCTGTGAGGATGCTGCCTATTGGCAGCCTTTGCTTACGGCCCTGGGGACGGGAACATGCAGATTCTTATTAGAAATGAAGGTTCCCGTGGCTCCAAGGGTCTGGACTTGACCATCAGGGTGAAGCATGGGGCATTTCCTAATCAAGGTTCAGAGAGCAGGTGTCCAGACAGTTCTCTGCCACCTTCCAGCTGGGTTCTGTGTCAGGAGGGGATGCTGACCTCTTTCCTGTGATTTACATTTTTACGCAGCTTCAGTTCAGTTCAGTCACTCAGTCCTGTCTGACTGGGCCCAAAGACTTCCCTGGTGGAGGAGGCAGATTCTGTGAGGATGCTGCCTATTGGCAGCCTTTGCTTACGGCCCTGGGGACGGGAACATGCAGATTCTTATTAGAAATGAAGGTTCCCGTGGCTCCAAGGGTCTGGACTTGACCATCAGGGTGAAGCATGGGGCATTTCCTAATCAAGGTTCAGAGAGCAGGTGTCCAGACAGTTCTCTGCCACCTTCCAGCTGGGTTCTGTGTCAGGAGGGGATGCTGACCTCTTTCCTGTGATTTACATTTTTACGCAGCTTCAGTTCAGTTCAGTCACTCAGTCCTGTCTGACTCTGCGATGCCATGGACTGCAGCACGCCAGGCCTCCCTGTCCATCACCAACTCCCAGAGTTTACTCAAAGTCATGTCCATTGAGTCAGTGATGCCATCTAACCATCTCATCCTCTGTCATCCCCGTCTCCTCTCACCTTCAGTCTTTCCCAGCATCAGGGTTTTTTTCAAATAAGTCAGCTCTTCGCATGAGGTGGCAGGTTCTTTACAACTAGTGCCACCTAGGAAGCCCCTCTATGACCTCATTTAAACTCTAATCACTTCCTTACTCTAAACACAGCTACACTGGGGTTTGGGGACTTCCCAGGTGAAGCTAGCAGAAAAGAACCTGCCTGCCTGTGCAGGAGACATCAGAGACACGGGTGCGATCCCTGGGTTGGGACGATCCCTGGAGAAGCGCACAGAAGCCCACTCCAGTGTTCTTGCCTGGAGAGTTCTATGGACAGAAGAGCCTGGCAGGCTGTAGTCTATGGGGTCAAAAAGAGTTGGACACACTGAAGCGACTTAGCACGCACACATATGGATTTTGAAATGGACACAAATGCTACTTATTTCATGACACCATCTTAGAAGCCTTCGCATGCTGGTAAGCATTTCCAGGTTAAGAAACAATGGGGGGAAATGCACGTTTTCAACAATATTGATATCAATCCAAGGAAAGAATCAACTAAAATTCTGGCTGGATTGTGAACCTCTTGATCATTCTCCTAAGAATTTAAAACTACACACCTCTGAGCATGTAAACTTGTTAACAATCAAGCCAGCCTTCTTTAAATGTGACATGTCCTCATGAAATGAAATCTGCTGTGGACCAGAGAGACCCTTGGCTGTGCTGGGCCTTCACCAGATGCATTTATTCAACCCGACAAGTGCTTGAGGTCAGCCTACGTACTTTCCTTGCACTCAGGGAGCTTCCATCTAAAAACCCCAGTTCCTATCAGCTTGATGGCCTCCTTCACAGCCTGCCCCCACTAGGCCCTCTGTGCAGAAAGACATGATAGGGAGACCTATTCCAAGTTCCTGTGGGCAGACTACTGGAAATTGAGCCCCGCTGTGGTGAGTGAACGCTCCCCAGCAGGCCTGGGGTCAGACTTGGGAATGCAGTAGTCGGCCTTTCTCCAAAATCAGGCGTGGAGCCTGGGATTTGAAATGCTATGTCTCCTGCAGACAAGTGGCTACCAGTCCCGACTTGCAAAGAGAGGAAGTTACCCGCCTCCAGGCAGCGGGCGCTGGGTGTCAGCCTCTTGCCGGAGCTGTAAGTGAAAAGGCAGGTGGTTAACAGCTCACCAAGGAACTCTGGCCCCCGTCCAGCTTTCACTGTGAATTAGGAAGGTCTTAAAGCAATTTTAAGAGGAAAGGCGGTTTTTGTCTTTATATCGACACATTTATACACAAACATAGGGGGAAAATTCCCAGTCGACGCATCTGAGGTGTATGTAGCCAATTTGCTGATCTTAAGGGCATAGAGTTTTTTTTTTTAAAGAGGTCTAAATAAATTGTTATTGGAAAATGATGACGATGCTGTTCAACAACACACTTTTGACTTTAAAGATGGAAATATCTGCCTCACATTAAGAGACAAGAAGCAACGTTCAGTTAGATGCTTATGAAAAGTGTTATAAAAACTCCCAGCGGAACTTTCCCCGTGCTAACACTGACCAGCTCTTTGTGACCCCATGGACTCCCTGTCCCTCACCATCTCCTGGAATTTGCCCAAGTTCATGTCCACCGAGTCACATATGCCACCCAACCTCTCATCCTCTGTCGCTCTTTTCTCTTTCTGCCTTCAATCTTTCCCAACATCAGGGTCTTTTCCAGAACATGGACTTTAATGCACAATACAGAATGTGAGGAATGTGACTAGCTGGTTTGGTAAAGTCTGACATGTTGATTTTCTGCACAACGGGCTATGAGATACAGAGCTACTGGCTACATGACGAATGCGTTTTCTCACACTCGGTGGTGAGGCACAGAATGATTGGGAAACAGAGTCTTGGATGAGACTCCGCTTTCTTCAGCCTGTTCCTGTGAATCACCCAGAGCTGTGGTCAGGAGCGGTGGGAGCCAACGCCAGCCAGCTTGAGGCGAAGAAGGAACGTGGCTCAGAGAGGTGGTGGGTGAGCATGGATCGCAGTGAGGAGGGCGAGCAGGGCAGATGAGTGAGGGGAGCATGGGACCCCTGCCGCTGGCCTTCCCTCCATCCCTGGAGGCAAACCCCAAAGTGCTCATCTCAGTTGCTCAGTCCTGTCTGGCCCTTTGCCACACCATGGACTGTAGCCTGTCAGGCCCCTCTGTCCACAGCAGCTCCCAGGCAAGAATCCTGGAGTGGGTTGCCAGTTGCATCTCCAGGAGTCTTCCTGACCAGGGACTGAACCCGAATTTCCTGTGTCTCCTGCATTGGCAAGCAGATTCTTTACCACTGAACCACCTGGGAAGCCCCAAATTCCAAAGGGCCCTGTGTAAATGCCAGGTCCTGCATGGGAGGGTTGCACGCCAAGCAGGGAGCAGGGGGAACAGATGTCCCCACTCGGCATCTGTTACGGGAGATGTGGGCGTTTACGCCCTCAGCACCACACGCAGTGGGGCATTCCACACAGTGGGAAACAGTTGGATCAATGGATGGCAGGAGATAAAAAATGACAAAGATCTTTGGAAGAATTTCATTAACAGAGAACTTTGAAAACGCTTTAATAGCAAGAATTGACTGAGAAAAGCTGTCTTCACAGAAAACTATATCACATACATTATATGCCTTACGTGCTTTAGCTGTTCAAGACTGTGATGACAATTCAGCTACGTCACCAGAAGACATATGGTAGACCAGATGCCTCTCTTTGGCAAGCGGGAGCTAAATACATTGGTAAACTGGAGGGTTGTGAAGTTCTGATACCAAGATGTGGATTTGAGGAGATGGTTTCTGAAGGAGGCAGTCTCCTAGGGGGAAAGGGTAAAGGATTTAAAAATACAAGTAGCCCCAACACTTGATCCAGGCTGGAAAATGCTATACTTACATAATGAGTATGCATCATGCAGACAAAACGGAACAGAGAAATGCAAGTCGGGGGCATTCGCTGGGAGGCTGGGCAGGTGAGGAAGTGGCTGAAGGGCCAGTGTGCCCCACGAAGGCCTCCTTTGTCAGCAGAGACCATGGCCTTGGGAAGCAGCAGGCCGGCCTGGGAAGAGCAGAGGAAGCTGGTGTTTAGGGGCATCCCAGGGGAGCAGTGGTAAAGATTCCCCCACTGATGCAGGAAACACGCTGCTCATTCCCCAGGTCAGGAAGATCCTCTGGAGAAGGAAGTGACAGCCTGCTCCAATATTCTGCCTAGGAAATCCCATGGACAGAGGGGCCTGGCGGGCTACAGTCCATAGGGTCACAAAGAGTCAGACACGACTAAGCAACTACACACCCACGCCTGCTGGTGTTTACATGCAGGGGGGACCAAGGACGGAGCACTGAGGGCTGAGTGCTTCCCCTCAAAAACAATGTGGAAGCGGCGCTGAAAGTGCTAGATCTTGCAGAAAGAAAACCGCGTTCCTGGAATAACCTAATCTTTCAGGGTGTTGTTGCTGGATACAGTGCCAAGACTGGAAAAGGTCAATCCTCATCCCAGTTCCCAAGAAGGGTAGTACTAAGGAGTGTGCAAGCCATCAGACAATTGCACCCATCTCCCTTGCTAGTTAGGTCATGCTTAACATCTTGCCTGCTAGGCTTCAGCATTATGTGAACCAAGAACTTACAGATGTCCAAGCTGGGTTTAGAAAAGGCAGAGGAACCAGAGATCAAATTGCCAACATTCACTGGATCACTGAGAAATCCAGGGAATTCAGAAAAACACCTACTTGTGTTGCACTGACTACATAAAGCTTTTGACTGTGTGGATCATAACAAACTGTGGAAAACTCTTAAAGAGATGGAAACACCAGGCCAGCTTACCTGTCTTCTGAGAAAACTCTTTGTGGGTCAAGAAGCAACAGTTAGTGCCTTGTATGGAACAATTGATTGGTTTAAGATTGAGAAAGGTGTAGGAAGCCTTATCTGTTGTCAATCGGTTTAACCCATATGCCGAGTTACAAGCTGGAATCAAGATAGGCGGGAGAAACATCAACAAGCTCAGATACGCGGATGACACCACTCTAGTAACAAAAAGTGAAGAGGAACAAAAGAGCCTCTTGATGAGAGTGAAGGAGGAGAGTGAAAGAGCCAGCTTAAAACCAAATATTAAAAAAAAAAATTAAGATCGCGGCACCCGGCCCCATTGCTCACAGCAAATAAAAACGCAGAGGGGAGTAGCGGCAGACTTCCTCTTCTTGGCTCTAAACTCACTGTGGACGGTGACTGCAGCCGTGAAATCAGAAGACGATGCTTCTTGGCAGGAGAGCGATGACACAGACAGTGCGTTGAATTGCTCTGTGGACAAAGGCTCCTATGGTCAAGGCCATGGTCTTCCCAGCAATCACACACAGAAGGTGGAACACCAAAGCACTGATGCTTTCAAACTGTGGGGCTGGAGAAGGTTCCTGAAAGTCCCCAGGATAGCAAGAGGTCAAACCAGTGAATCTTAAGGAAAATCGACCCTGACTACTCATTTGGAGGACGGATGCTGAGGCTGAAGCACCGCTCTTCGGGTCATGTGACGCAGACACCTGACTCCCTGTAAAAACCCTGATGCTGGGAAAGACTGAGGGCAGAAGGGAAGAGGCTGGCAGAGGATGAGATGGTTTATGGCATCACCCATGCAATGGACATGAACTTGGGGAAACTTCGGGAGATGGTGAGGCACCGGGAGGCCTGGCGTGCTGCCGCCCATGAGATCGCAAAGAGCCAGACACGACTGGGCGACGGAACAACAGCAATGTGATGCGGGATCCGCATCTGTTTGAACAAGGATGAAACCTGAAACGGGAAATCACTTCATTCCCCCAGTGAAGAGCGTCACTCGATGCAAATTGTCTGCCCTGTTGGGGTGCGGGCTGCAGACCTGTATTTGCTCAGCTTTAAGGCTGAAGAAAGAGCCTGGAGCCAGCGAAAGCCACGTCACTCAAAAGTGCTGCTAAGCACAGGGCTGCCCAGGGGTCCCGCCTCCAGTCAGGGTCACCCCTGGATCAGCCGGGCTGACACAGTCGTGTAGCCCTCAGAGGAAGCGGGGCCTCCGCTATTCCAGGCAATTGACGACTTGACTCCCCTGGAGAGGCCACAGAACGGAAGTTCTCACTGCAGCTTACCAGGTGACGCTTGCTTGCTTCAGTTCAGCTCAGTCGCTCAGTCGTGTCCGACTCTTTGTGACCCCATGAATAGCACCACGCCAGGCCTCCCTGTCCATCAACAACTCCTGGAGTTCACTCAGATTCAAGTCCATCGAGTCAGTGATGCCATCCAGCCATCTCATCCTCTGTCGTTCCCTTCTCCTCCTGCCCCCAATACCTCCCAGCATCAGAGTCTTTTCCAATGAGTCAACTCTTCACATCAGGTGGCCAAAGTACTGGAGTTTCAGCTTTAGCATCATTCCTTCCAAAGAAATCCCAGGACTGATCTTCAGAATGGACTGGTTGGATCTCTTTGCAGTCCAAGGGACTTTCAAGAGTCTTCTCCAGCACCATAGTTCAAAAGCATCAATTCTTCAGTGCTCAGCCTTCTTCACAGTCCAACTCTCACATCCATACATGACTAATGGAAAAACCATAGCCTTGACTAGACGGACCTCAGTCCACAAAGTAATGTCTCTGCTTTTGAATATGCTATCTAGGTTGGTCATAACTTTCCTTCCAAGGAGTCAGCATCTTTTAATTTCATGGCTGCAGTCACCATCTGCAGTGATTTTGGAGCCCCCCAAAGTAAAGTCTGACACTGTTTCCACTGTTTCTGCATCTATTTCCCATGAAGTGATCTTAGGACGCTTAATTCTTTCCTTGAGGAGGAGTCAGTTGAGAGGGTGGGTGGAGGAGAAAACCCAGGGGCGTTTACTTCTTTGCAACAATTTTGAGAAGTGAAATTCCCACTTTATCTTACTTTTGAAGGATGAACTTGGCAGATGGGATAGTAAGTTCAGGGTCGTAAAGATTTAAAGAGATGATCTAGTACATAAAAGCTCGCAAAGTGCCAGCGCACACGGAATGCTCAGAAATACTAACTTTCAATGCGCTTCCTGTGTTACATACAAGATTCTCATTTCTTGTGCTGCCTCTGTTCCATTGCTTTCAACATGCTGTCAGTAATTCTAAATAGCAACTGTATTATCTGTCTGTCTTTGCTAGGGATGGAATTTGTGAAAATCAAATGGATATTACATTGTAATATTTTAAAAAGGGACTTGAAACAGAGATGAAAATTTAAGACAACATATGATGTCACTCTTTGGGAAAATATTCAGAATGTGGTTCCACTCGTGCATATCCAGGAAATCAGACTTACCCAGGTGAGCAGTTAACAGCCAGAAACGCTGTGGATGGAGTTTTGTCGAGAAACCTTCAAATCAAATAATGCCTTTTCATAACATGCATGGGTTTTTTTCTGTCCACCCCAGAACTGTTATTACTAGACATTTTTATTTTTTTATTTTTTTAGCAGTTTTATCCTTCTGTTGCTTAGAATAAGAAAAGGCCAGTCTCATTCTTAATTCCAGCATGAGTGTAGAGTAGATATTGTCCCATCATCTTTGGGATCAAAAAAGTGGTACCTGGGGCAAGGAATGTCAAAGGTATTTTCGCCCAAACTAAGTGGGATCCTTTTTGAAAATAAATCCGTGCTCTGCCCCCAAATGATCAAGGCTTGTGACATCAGTTTCGTGTGTATCCCCCTTCCGCTGAAGTATATCAGAACAGTATTAACAGTGGGTAAGTCACGAGCATTGCCGTGAAAAATCAGGTGCAAACACTTGTATGTAAGACTGAGGATGTGGAGAGCTCGGAAAACGGTAGGAGCAGGGCTTCCGCTCCCCCACGGAGGTCACCGTGCGCGCCCGCCCTGGCCTAGGAGGCTGCTGTCTTTGTGTTCGTCCCTGAAGCCCACAGCTCTCCAAGCATGTTTAATCACTTTCTCTGGCCAAAATCCCACAGCAGCATGAGCGTCTCTATTTCTTCACTAGAAAAGCAAAATAATAATATAATACTTGAATCGTAAAGTAGCCAAGCAAAAATTTAAATTGCAGAATAATTTGTTCCTGAGTTGTTTTTAAAGCTCAGTCGCTAGACACAGATGCAGACATAAGAGGGCTTCCTCTCCGTCCGAGCCTCCCTGGCTCCCGGGGCAGCGTCCTCAGCCCATGCTAAAGGCGGGGTCCGTGGGTGAGGGGCACCAGGGCGCCTCAGCCACACGGCAGAGGGAGGCCGCGGCGCCTACAGGGCCACCTCTGTCCTCCTGTCATCCCGAGAGCCCTCACCCCTCAGGCCGCTGTGGCCCTCCCCCAGGCTCGCCCCGCTCACAGCAGCCCGAGCTGAGGGCCAGCTTTGGAGCACGGAGAGCCCCTACGCTCCTCCTCTGAGTCTCAGCCCACCTGACGGCTTGCGGAGACCCCTCCCGCAGCAGTTTCAGGAGGCTCCTGGGGCCTTCGCAGCCCAGCCCAACAGGAATCCTGCTAAGTCAGAACACCCACCTTTGACCCCTGATACCCACTTGCCCTCAGGACCACCCCCCCACCCTGGTGCTTCCTCATAGAGGTGTTCCTACACTGCTCCTGGGCTGGAAACCAAGCTGTCCTTCCTGGGTTCAGGAGGCAGCCCAGACCTATTGCAATAATTCCTGAAGATAATCTATTTTTAGTGCTTTAACTGTGGTCTGGCTCCGGTTCTGTTTAACAAAGGCAGGTGCACATATCTATCCAACAGTCAGTGTCTCTGAGTGCGCACGGCCTTGCACTCGCACACACAAACGCACACACGGCCACGCAGGCTATTGAACTGCAGCAGCTAACGATAAGTGATAAAAGTCACTTCTGTGAGACAGTGGTTTCCTCATAATGATGGAAGTCGTGAAGCAGCGCCAGCACAGCCGTGACGCACGGGCGGGCCTGCCGTTGCCTCTCTCTGCCCTGCTGCTGCTGCTGCTGCTGCTGCTAAGTCGCTTCAGTCGTGTCTAACTCTGTGCGACCCCATAGATGGCTGCCCACCAGGCTCCCCCGTCCCTGGGATTCTCCAGGCAAGAACACTGGAGTGGGTTGTCATTTCCTTCTCCAGTGCATAAAAGTGAAAAGTGAAAGTGAAGTCACTCAGTCGTGTCTGACTCTTAGCGATAGTTAAATCAACAGCAAAAGGGCAGGGAAAACCCCGTTCACACCCCACCTTGCTGGACTGATGGACAGTTATACGCAGAGGTTACCAGGAAGCTCCTGAATGGCTTCCTATACAGCCCTGTGACCCCCACACCCAAATGGAAGAAGACTAAGAAAAAGACACGGTTCCATCCCTCAGTTGTGTGTGACTCTCCGTGACCCCACGGACTGTAGCACTCCAGACTTCTCTGTCCTTCACCGTCTCCAAGAGCTTGCTCAGACTCGTGTCCACTGAGAAGGTGATTCCACCCAGCAAGGTCACCCTCTGCTGCTCCCTTCTCCCCTTGCCCTCAGTCTTTCCCAGCATCAGGGTCTTTTCCAATGAATCATCTCATGATTTTGGAGCCAAGAAAATGAAGTCTGTCACTGTGCCCACTGTTTCCTCACCTGTTTGCCGTGAAGTGACGGGACCGGACGCCATGGTCTTGGCTTTCTGAACGTTTAATTTTAAGCCAGCTCTTTCGCTCTCCTCTTTCACCTTCATCAAGAGGCCCTTTAGCTCCTCTTCGCTTTCTGACATAAGGGTGGTGTCATCTGCACATCTGAGGCTATTGATATTTCTTCAGGCAATCATGTTTCCAGCTTGAGCTTCATCCAGCCCGGCGTTTCTCATGATGCACTCTGCACATAAGTTAAATAAGCAGTCTTAATGTACTCCTTTCCCAATTTGGAACCAGTCTGTTGTTTCAGGTCTGCTTCTCACTGTTGCTTCTTGACCTGCATACAGATTTCTCAGGACGCAGGTAAGGTGGTCTGGTATTCCCAACCTTTTAGAATTTTCCACAGTTTGTTGTGATCCACACAGTCAAAGGCTTTTAGCACAGTCAATGAAGCAGAAGTAGGTGTTTCTTCGGGAACTCTCTCGCTTTTTCTATGATCCAACAGGTGATGGCAACTTGGTCTCTGGTTTACCTGCCTCTTATAAACCCTTATAAACCCAACATTCAGAAGTTGTTGGTTCATGTACTGTTGAAGCCTGGCTTGGAGGATTTTGAGCATTAACTTCCTAGCGTGTGAAATGAATGAAACTGCGTGTTAGTTTGAACAGTCCTTGGCATTGCCTTCTTTGGGACTGGAATGAAAACTGATCTTTTCCAGTCCTGTGGCCACTGCTGAGTTTTCCAAACTTGCTGGCGTATTGAGTGCAGCACTATAACCACATCATCTTTTAGGATTTTAAGTAGCTCAGTTGGAATTCCATCACTTCCACTAGCTTTGCTTGTAGTGATGCTTCCTAAGGCCCCCTTGACTCCGCACCCCAGGACGTCTGGCTCTAGGCGAGTGATCACACCACCGTAGTTATCTGGGTCGTTAAGGTCTTGTTTTGTATAGTGCTTCTGTGTATTCTTGCCACCTCTTCTTGATATCTTCTGTTTCTGTTATGTTTATATCATTTCTGTCCTTGATTGAGCCCATCTTTGCATGAAATGTTCCCTTGCTATCTCTAATTTTCTTGAAGAGATCTCTAGTCTTTCCCATTTTATTTCTTTCCTCTATTTCTTTGATTGTTCACTTAGGAAGTCTTTCTTTTAACTTCTTGCTATTCTCTGGAACTCTACAATCAGATGGGTTTATCTTTCTCTTTCTCCTTTGCTTTTCACGTCTCTTCTTTTCTCAGCTATTTGTAAGACCTCCTCAGACAGCCATTTTGCTTTTTTTTTGCATTTCTTTTTCTTGGGGATGGTTTTGATCACTGTCTCCTGTATTATGTAACAAACCTCTATTCATAGTTGTTCAGGAACTCTGTCTATCAGATCTAATCCCTTGAATCTATTTGTCACTTCCATTGTATAATCAAAAAGGATTTGATTTAGGTGTTTCTAATTCTACAGCATCATAAACTAATATGCATAGGATGGATAAATAGCAAAGTCCTACTGTATAATACAAGGAATTATATTCAATATCCTTAATAAACCATAATGGAAAAGAATATGAAAAAGAACATAAGTGTGTGTGTGTGATATATATGTGTGTGTATAACTGACTTACTTTGCTCTACAGCAGAAATTAATACAACACAGTAAGTCAACTGTACTTCAATACAATTAAAAAGCAAAACAAGTCCAGCAGGGACTTCATCCCGCTCATCGCTGTGTGAGCTCAGGGTGCTGCTCTGAGAAGACAGTCCTGCTGAGCGTCTCCAGCCCTTGCACGCCCTTGCACGCCCTGCCACCTCCTTCCGGTGCCCTGTGTGCTGGCCCCTCTGCCACTGCACTGCAGATACCTTCAGCAGCCTTGTCCCTCCAGCCGCCTTAGATCCTGGATTTGGAGATGTCTGTGCGGGCAAGACTTCTTGAGAGGAGCATGGACTCTTTGCAGAAGCTTCTGTGACAAACACAAGCATGCTGTATGCTCACTTGCTGCTGGGAGCTAATGTCGGATTCCGGGGAAGCTCTCCAGATGGTGCGGAGTCCTGGACTCCTCGAAGGCAGCTGCTCTGGCCGTGGACCTCTGATGCCATCACGGTCATCACAGCGGGGCGGCGGCGATGCCACGCTGTTCACAGAGGCACGGACGTGGCACTCACAGCTGTCAGAGCGGTGTGCACCAACACTGGGAGGCCCTCGGGAGGTCCTGGTGAGGCAGCTGAGCCTGCTTCCTGGGCTATTTTCACTCTGCATTCATGGCATCATTGTAACTACAGGAAAATGCTGGAGAAACACCAGCTGAGTCCATTCTACAGATAACTGACCAGGGCTCTCAGGCTCTGTCAGGAGCAGGAGAGGCAGCTGGGTCGGTCTGCTCAGGCCACCAGAGCAAATCTCCATTCACTGGGCGACCTCAGCATACAGACCTGGGGGCAGGGGCGGGCGGCTAGGGAGCACAGTCCATGCAGGGACAGGCTATGAGCTCGACTGCACCCCGGGATCGCGCACTGGGTCCTGGAACACGGAAACGACTCTGGTGGAAGTGGGGTGAAGACGGCAGACTCCGGAGCTGAGGTCAAGGGCACTCTGACATTGTCCATTGTGCGTCCCTTAAAGAAAACTTAAAGAGAAGAATAAATGTAACACATCAGAGTCAGGTAAGATTTTCTGTGCACCAGAGCTTGAAAGGGTTAGTTACTAAAACGATTTATGAAAAAAAGTTTTCAGAAGGGAAATAAAACATTGCAGATATTTATAGAAACATTTGGTGGCTTTTTAAGAATGGAACACTTAAAAGGGATTTACTACCAAAAGATAGAATGTATTATTACTAGTTAAAAGAAAGATAAAATGCATTCCACATTCCGCCCCGTAGAAGAAAAGAAAATGAAGAGAACCAGAGAAAAATGGTCTGTGTCCATAAATAGTTACCCAAAGCGAGATGTTACGTAAGGGGATGGGGATGCAAGTGGCCTGGATTCAAGAGCTCTCGAAGAAAAAAAAGAGAGAGAGAGAGAGGAGGTGCCAGCACTTACTGCAAACAGCTCTCTAGAAACGTGGAAAGAAGCTTCCATGTTGGCCAAGAGACATAATTCCTAGTCATTGTCAAGTTCTCAAGAGCCCAAAATAGGCAGTCCACCTTTTGGAAAATTGAAACAACTGTTTTTCTTGACTCTGAAAGCAATGTCCACTGTAAACAGAGAGAATTCACAAACACAGAAACATCAAAAAGAAACGTCTCCAGCTTGATGACCTTCAGAGCACATCCTAACTTATAGCAGGCTTCCTGCAGAGTGTTTCTTTATGTCTGTCTATTCAAACCTTATCATTTATATGATATCACACTATTTTGTCGCTTTTAACATGACAAGATATTATGAACCTTCGGAAACAGAGATCTTCAACTTCTTTTTAAAGACCATTTAATGCCACCAGGCATTTCCCTGGTGGTCCAGTGGTTAAGACCCAGGCTTCCACTGAAGGAGGCGCAGGTTCAGGCTTTGGTTCTGGAAACTTAAGAGCCCACGTGCTGCACTGAGCAGTCCACACACACGCACACACACACATGCGAACACACACACATGCACACACACACGCACACACACACACACACGCGCGCGCGCGCGCACAGACACGCACACACTGAATTCCATTACAATGCTACCCTATACTTCACTTAACCAAACCCCTATTTTGGGATGTCAAACCTAATTTGTCATTATTACAAACATTGTGTCCACTGTAAACAGAGAGAATTCACAAACACAGAAACATCAAAAAGAAACGTCTCCAGCGTGATGACCTTCAGAGCACATCCTAACTTATAGCAGGCTTCCTGCAGAGTGTTTCTTTATGTCTGTCTATTCAAACCTTATCATTTATATGATATCACACTATTTTGTCGCTTTTAACATGACAAGATATTATGAACCTTCGGAAACAGAGATCTTCAACTTCTTTTTAAAGACCACACTGCATTTCCCTGGTGGTCCAGTGGTTAAGACCCAGGCTTCCGCTGAAGGAGGCGCAGGTTCAGGCTTTGGTTCTGGAAACTTAAGAGCCCATGTGCTGCACTGAGCAGTCCACACACACGCACACACACATGCGAACACACACACATGCACACACACACGCACACACACACACACACACACACTCGTGCGCGCACAGACACGCACACACTGAATTCCATTACAATGCTACCCTATACTTTACTTAACCAAACCCCTATTTTGGGATGTCAAACCTAATTTGTCATTATTACAAACATTGCTAAAATGAACATCCTTAAGCACAAACTTTTGCACACTTGTCCAATGATTTTTTTGGGTGAATTCCTAGAAATGTAGCTATTGCTGGATTTGCAAATCTTTAAGGCGTTGGAAAAATTAGTTGTCAAATTCCTCTCCAAAAACCTTGTACCAACACATGTTCTCACTGAGTGTATGCAAATGAGTTCATTCGTACCCATTTCACCGTGATAGGTATGATCACTTCTTAAACCTTTGCTAAAGGACGGCTGAAAAATGCTTGTCTCTGACTGAACGTACAAAACTTTAAATCTGGCCGCGAGGGCATAGCGGCTTCTTTGCGCGTTTTGTCGAAGCTTCCACTTCTTTTTCGTGGGTCGTCTGCACATGATTTTTTGTCTGTTTTCCTGTTAGGCCATGTACTCTCACTGTTTATTCTTGAGTCCTTCACAGATTGAGGATATTAACTGTTTGAGTGTCTTATTATTTGCAAATTCATTTCCTCCTGGCGCATCAAGTGAACTGAGTGAGTTAAAAGTTTCTGACTCGTACGAGCATGAGTTGTCTTTAGTTCCAGTGAAACAGACTGAAGATATTTGTTGCGCCCAGCAAATGCTTCAACACCGTGGTGCCTTTAAAGCAGAGGGTCCCATATGGCCCGGGGACTTGTAGCAGAGGAGCCAAGATCTGGAGCCTGAAGACCTGTCTCCAAGTTGTCTCGGAATTCTCCCTTCTCACGAGTCAGGGTGCAAACAGCGGTCCCAGGTGTGCAGATGGCTCCCAGGCCCCCAGCATCCCACATGGCACACGGTGGCCAGAACCCTTGCCTCCGGCACGTGGGGCTGCTGGACAGGACTTGGGGTCTGTGGTCTGCAACCCATTATATGAGTTCCGTTCTCCACCTTACTCAGGACGATAAAACCAAGCTGCAAAACCCAGATGGAGAATCACACAGTCCGGTCAAAGCCGGTCATCCTGCACCAGAGCGGGAGGAGAGCCAAGAAAATGCCTGTTTTCTTTGCGCGGCTCTGGAACGCTCCTCGTCGGAGGCCCCGGGGGCCGGCCTTCCAGCAGCTTCCTGACGAGGTGGCCCAGGCCGGCGCAGGATGCCCCGCACCCTGGCGAGATTCTCCGGGCCAAGCTGGCTCTCCGGTCCCAGGGATGCTCAGGAGGGGCCGAGGGGTGCACGGCATCCAGGGCTGGCCCCCGACTCAGACAGGCCGGCAGCTGCAGGCTTCCTGGCCACTGCCTGCGGGACGCTGGGGACCCTGATGTAAAAGCCTGCATGCTAATTGTCAGAGAAAGGAAACAGGACTCTTGCTGTTCAGAACCAAGGAGCCATGGAGAATTTGACGTTAGAGTCTGATCAAAAACGACTTTGCTCACCAAGAATGCATTTCCTCAAAATAATAAAAGTGGAGACTCCCCAGTGGCCCAGGCCGTCTAGACTGAAGGTGTCAGCGGAGCTCTGGGGACGCGTGTCACTTTGCTGTACCAAAGACGCTTGAGGAGCCCGCATCCCGGCTGGAGACCGAGCCCACGGGAGGGAGGCCTGGGCCCTGCAGCCCCCTGGGGTCTCCGAGCTCCCCGCTCCCTGGGAGGAGCCCCTGGGACGGCGGCCTTGACCTGGCCTCCAAGCTGGTCTCGGTGTTTGAATATCTGTGAGTCTGTGAGACGGTGATTTGCTTCCCTGTTAAGTGAGTGAATATCTTTCCTTTTCTCACTTTGGCAATTTGATGTGCCCTTTCTCCCACCTGGTCTGTGGTGCTGATACATAAGGGCCTTGATCTGATGGGACTGTGTGTCCTTCCCCCTGGAGTCAGGACCCACTGCCTCCCCTCGGGCATCTGACTGGCTTTTCCACCCAAAGAGGATCTTGAGTCTGTGGTCCTTCCAGTTGAATCTTCACTGTGGTGTGTTATCTTTCCTTTTCTCACTTTGGCAATTTGATGTGCCCTTTCTCCCACCTGGTCTGTGGTGCTGATACATAAGGGCCTTGATCTGATGGGACTGTGTGTCCTTCCCCCTGGAGTCAGGACCCACTGCCTCCCCTCGGGCATCTGACTGGCTTTTCCACCCAAAGAGGATCTTGAGTCTGTGGTCCTTCCAGTTGAGTCTTCACTGTGGTGTGTGTGGCTGCACTTGGAGGAAATGCCAGCCACACCAGGGAAGGCTGGATGCAGGCTGGGCCACCCAGGCCAGGCCACTGTCCCAAGCCTGTGCTCGTGCTGGTGCTGGCCGCCAGTCTCACATTCGCCTGGGCTGCGTCACCCAGAGGAGCAAGGAAGCGCAGCTCCTGCCTGCTCAGGGCTCCTGCACCCGAGGATTCCCACCCCTGCTCAGCTGCAGCCCCAAAGGGGAACAAGACAACGGGAGCCCTGCGGGTGCCCATGGGTGAGAGAAGCCCAGGATGCCAGCTGGTGTGGAAGGGAGGGCGCGGGGACAGCCCCAAAGCCAGCGCGAGGTGCTGGGCGGTGCTGGGGGCAGGCCCTGCCCCTCTGTGCCTCCACGGTCCCGGGACAGCGCTGCTGCTCCAGGCGGCCTCTGCCTGTAGCATCCGCGGTGACTCCGGACAGTGTGCTGTTCGTGTTTCTAATATTCTTTACGTGGACCATGCACTTAAAGGGCTGTGTCTTCTGGACTTCATGCTCCTCCAGCTTCTGGCTCAGCTGGCTCCCACGTCGTCCCCGCCGTCTCCCCAGTGGTCCCTGCCGTTCCCTACCAATGGTTCCTGCCGTCATCCCTGTGATCCTCACCAACCCCATCGATGGTCCCTGCCATCTCCCCATGGTCTCCACCATCTCCCTGTGGTCCCCACTATCTCCCGATGGTCCCCACCATCTCTCTGTGGTCCCCACCATCCTCACCGATGGTTCTCGCCATCTCCCTGTGGTCTCCACCATCTCTTCGTGGTCTCCACCATCTCCTCCGTGGTCCCCACCATCTCCCTGTGGTTCTCACTGTCTCCCCGTGGTCCCCACCATCTCCCTGTGGTTCTCACCATCTCCCCATGGTTCTCACCATCTCCCTGTGGTCCCCACCATCTCCCCGTGGTCCTCACCATCTCCCCGTGGTTCTCACCATCTCCCTGTGGTCCCCACCACCTCCCCATGGTTCTCACTGTCTCCCCATGGTTCTCGGTCCCCACTATCTCCCCATGGTCCCAGCCATCTCCCCCGTGGGCCCCACCATCTCTTTCGTGGTATCTGGCCTTGTCTGGTCTCTGATGACACCAGCGGTCCCCATGACAACATCACTTCCGCAGAGAGCAGGTGTTGGGGATCTGGAGGCTGTATAGCCGTGTGGGAAGATGTAAATAATAGCAACAAGACAACTTGCCTTAGAAGCCACACCTATTAAAATGTTCACGAAGTTGTACCCAAAGACTGAGGTCTGAAGTCTCCATGTTCATTTTCTCAAGTGGAGAAATCTGCTGACCACTGGGATCCCCTGAGCAGCTGACCACCAGCCAGACTCCCGGAGGAGCGGCTGGAGCCCTTGGCCTGAAACCCCTCATGGAATCAGGCTGGGGGAGACGCCAGGCTTTGCATGGCGTGGGGGATAAAACGGATGATGTACGGAAAGCAGTGTCTCCGTGGCCTTACCGTATGAGTCCGTGTTACCTATCTCACAGCCTCAGTGAAATGAGAGCAGGTGAGCAGGATGATCTGGTGTTTTCATCCTTGAAGCCACCTCTGTTTCAGGGATCTCTTCTCCTGAGAGGTAGTGCTGGTCTGCTGGACAGCCATCGGCCTGACTCAATTTGTAAGTCATCATCCACTTCGGAGAAGTAAATAAAAGAGGGGCTGCCCCCATGGCGTGTCCCTTCGGGGTTCCTGTGTAAGTCATCTCTAGGTCCAAACTGTCAGAGGGAGGCCAGCCTAGCAACTTCCCCAGGCGCGAGCAGTCCTTGGATGGGGCAGTGAAAAGACATTTCCTGTGTTGTGTGGTGTAATACGAGCTACAGATTTCACTGGGGCTGCGAGCTGCAAGGGAGGAAATCGGAGTGCCCGAGACAGCGCGCTGTAATTAATCATGGGAGGATGGAGCTTGTCAAGGCCCTCTCTGGGCTGACGCTGCCGTCACTTACAGCCGGCCCCGCACCATCTGTAATTGTTTAAAATATCCCCCGTACCAGGATCCACGCTTCACACACTTCTGCTTCACTGACGCCTCCCAAAGAACATTCCAGAATCCACTGCCCAGCCGCAGAGCTGTGCAGCTGTGCTGACCTCCAAACAGACGTAACCAGATGCTGTGAAAGCTCAGCCAGACCCTCGAGCTGTGACATAGAACCTCAGTGACGTGGCTTTCATTCCAAGTCGAGGTTCCTGCAGCCGACTCACTCTGGTCAAGGTAAACCGGAAGCAAGAGCAGGTTGCTGCCTTTCAGGGTGGGGGGTTGCAGAGGAAAACAAGCATTTCAGAACCAACAGGGATTTCCCAGACTTAAAAAGCAACTTTCCCACGGAGAAGACCATGATCCTTCACTCTGAGCGAAGCGCTCATCGGAAACGTGGCGTCTGAAGGTCCAGCGTGTCTGTGTGCTCGGTGGGGAGCCCGGAGGAGGGCCAGGCAGACGGCAGCCTGCCTTTGTGCGAGGCGCTGCTCCTCTCCACTGGTGAGTTAGGGTTCTCTCACTTTTCCCAAGGGCTTCTCTGGTGCCTCAGGGGTGAAGAATCCACCTATCAATGCAGGAGATGAGGGTTTGATCCCTGGGTCAGGGTCCCTTGGAGAAGGAAATAATTTTTCTTAAGAGCATGTGTAGGAGATGTTTATTTTACTAATCTATCAAGTAAGGGGACTAGATCTTAAAATATATTTTATAATTAAAGAAAAAGAAGGGACATGTCTTTACAGAGGAATTCCAAATCGGGTTCATAAATATCCCCCTCCAGGAAGTGGACCTAACCCTTCCCCTGGCTCCCCCTGGAGATTGAGCAGGAATTTGTGCCTCGTTTCCAGACCAGGAGTCTTGAGGGGGAAGCCCAGCACCTCTACAGAGGAGGCAGCCGAGCCCACGGGTCCAGGCAGGCATCCCCTCTGGAGTTGCAGGGATGTCACAGGCCCCTGATATGTGATGCTATGGTAGACTCTTCCTCTCTAGGACCTACAGCCCAGACTAGTCAGGATACAACCTCAAACAACTCAGATAGAGGCACATTCTACTTAAAACCTATTGGAAACCCTTCAAACTGTTCAAGTCATGAAAAAGTCAGAAGCTGTCCCAGATTGTAGGAGCCCTTGGAGACCTCTGACTAAATGCTCCTGGACTGCATCCTGGGTCAGAAAAAGGACGTTGATGGAAAAGCTGGCAAAATCCACTAAAGCCTGTTTTGACTGACAGTGTTGTTGCCGCATTAATCACTTAGTATTGGCAAATGCCCCCTAGTTATTGAAGACGCTGACTTCAGCGGAACCTGGGTGAAGAGATATAGGAACTCCCTGAACCGTCTTTGCAACTTTTCTGTAAGTTCTAAGATTATTCACCCCCGGCAAATGTTTATAAGATCAGAAGCAAATAAGTCTGTAAAACGCTGAGTCACAGTGGCTGAAACGCGTCTCCTTTTCTCTCTGCCCCCTGCTCTTGAGACCACACTGCTCCTGGAACGCAGACCTCGTCTCCATCGGAAATATGTGACATCGCAGCTCACTAAAACGCCTTCAGGATTCCACGGTTTCTTTCCCTGATTCTGCTTTCCAAGGCGTTTTAGTTAGTTAGTTATTGTTAGTTGCTCAGTCGTGTCTGACCCTTCGCGACCCCATGGACTGTAGCCCCCCAGGCTCCTCTGTCCATCGAATTCTCCAGGCAAGAATGCTGGAGTGGGTGGCCATTCCCTTCTCCAGGGGATCTTCCCAACCCAGCGATCGAACCTGGGTTTTCTGCATTGCAGGCAGACTCTTTACTGTCTGAGCCACCAGGGAGGCCCTCCACGTCGTTTACGAGTGGTAATAATTCACAAAAACGTTAGTTCATGTTGAAAAGCGCAAAAGCTACAGTATAAACAAAATGGGGGGCAAAACATTGTATGCAGTCTACTTTTTCTGTTGGAAAACTACCCAAGAACTGAAAATATTTTCTTTAATCTGCTTGCTGTGTCTATGAAGTGTATAACCAGGGACCCCAGAATCTCCAGGTGGAAGCCTGGCTACGGCCTAAATAACCACACAGCACGTGTGTATGACCCTGTTGGAAATGTTTGGTGTTATTAGTGAAAATGTGTCACAGTAGTAAAGAGTCTGCCTGCCAATACAGGAGATGCAAGAAACATAGGTTTGATCCCTGGGTGGGGAAGATCCCTTGGAGAAGGAAATGGCAACCCACTCCAGTATTCTTGCCTGGAGAATTCGATGGACAGAGGAGCCTTGTAGGATTGTTCCTGAATTCATCTCTCTCTCTCTCTCTCTCTCTCTCTCTCTCACACACACACACACGTGTGTGTGAGCCCTTGCCTATCAGTGAAACCAAACATTTTAAAGACAGCAGTTGGGGCAGCCGCAGCGGAGGGTTGCAGGTTCTGGCTCAAGGTCTGTGTGGGCCTCAGCGGCCTTGGCGGGAGGGTGTGGCAGCAGTGGATTTCTGTGCCAGAGCTTAAAGTGCAGTCACTAGCCACCAGGAGAGCTTCTCTGAGAAGGACGGCGCTGATGACCGCTGTGGGCTTCCAGGGTCTGCTCTTGCGGCCACTGGAGCTCTCCACACACTCTGCAGAAACACCGACAAGTGAAAAGAAAGAAGATGAGAGTGAGACTTGCTCAGTCATGTCCGACTCTTTGCGACCCCATGGACTGTGCGGTCCATGGGATTCTCCAGGCCAGAATACTGGAGTGGGTAACCTTTCCCTTCTCCAGGGGATCTTCCCAACCCAAGGGTTGGACCGAAGTCTCCCACATTGCAGGCAGATTCTTTGCCAGCTGAACCACAGGGAAGCCCATCCTCAGGTGAGGAGAGGTACAGTTCCTGCGCTTTGATTGTTGACTGATAAATAAGTAAATAAATAAACACACTGTGGGGCTTCCCTGAGCGGCAGTAGTAAGACTTCACCTGCCAGTCCAGGGAGTCCGGGAATGGTTCCTGGTCAGGAAGCTAAGACCCCACATGCCTTGGGGTCCACAACCCCCCAAAATCATAAAACAGAAACAGTACTGTAACAAATTCAATAAGGACTTTAAAAGTGGTCTACATCCAAAAAATCTTTTAAAAATAAGAACAAGTTTAAAAAGCATACTGTGTGCGAATCAGCAGTCGGGGCAGAGCTAACAAGGAGCTACTGGTTTTCTTTCTGACTTAGCTGTGGGGTGGCGCCTGCTGTCAGCCTCGTGCTCTGAGTCTGGGGCGCACGTCTGCCCCTTGTCCTTGGAAGCTCCCTTACCTTGCTGTTGTTCAGTCGCTAAGTCACGCCAGCCTCTTGGCACCCTCTGGACCGCAGCACGCCAGGCCTCCCTGTCCTTCGCCATCTCCCGGAGTTTGCTCACACTCATGTCCATTGAATCAGTGATGCCATCCAACCATCTCATCCTCTGTCGTCTCCTTCTTCTCCTGCCCTCAATCTTTCCCAGCATCAGGGTCTTTTCCAGTGAGTCAGCTCTTCTCATCATGTGGTCAGGGTACTGGAGTTTCAGCTTCACCTTCTCACACACACACACACGTGTGTGTGAGCCCTTGCCTATCAGTGAAACCAAACATTTTAAAGACAGCAGTTGGGGCAGCCGCAGCGGAGGGTTGCAGGTTCTGGCTCAAGGTCTGTGTGGGCCTCAGCGGCCTTGGCGGGAGGGTGTGGCAGCAGTGGATTTCTGTGCCAGAGCTTAAAGTGCAGTCACTAGCCACCAGGAGAGCTTCTCTGAGAAGGACGGCGCTGATGACCGCTGTGGGCTTCCAGGGTCTGCTCTTGCGGCCACTGGAGCTCTCCACACACTCTGCAGAAACACCGACAAGTGAAAAGAAAGAAGATGAGAGTGAGACTTGCTCAGTCATGTCCGACTCTTTGCGACCCCATGGACTGTGCGGTCCATGGGATTCTCCAGGCCAGAATACTGGAGTGGGTAACCTTTCCCTTCTCCAGGGGATCTTCCCAACCCAAGGGTTGGACCGAAGTCTCCCACATTGCAGGCAGATTCTTTGCCAGCTGAACCACAGGGAAGCCCATCCTCAGGTGAGGAGAGGTACAGTTCCTGCGCTTTGATTGTTGACTGATAAATAAGTAAATAAATAAACACACTGTGGGGCTTCCCTGAGCGGCAGTAGTAAGACTTCACCTGCCAGTCCAGGGAGTCCGGGAATGGTTCCTGGTCAGGAAGCTAAGACCCCACATGCCTTGGGGTCCACAACCCCCCAAAATCATAAAACAGAAACAGTACTGTAACAAATTCAATAAGGACTTTAAAAGTGGTCTACATCCAAAAAATCTTTTAAAAATAAGAACAAGTTTAAAAAGCATACTGTGTGCGAATCAGCAGTCGGGGCAGAGCTAACAAGGAGCTACTGGTTTTCTTTCTGACTTAGCCGTGGGGTGGCGCCTGCTGTCAGCCTCGTGCTCTGAGTCTGGGGCGCACATCTGCCCCTTGTCCTTGGAAGCTCCCTTACCTTGCTGTTGTTCAGTCGCTAAGTCACGCCCGCCTCTTGGCACCCTCTGGACCGCAGCACGCCAGGCCTCCCTGTCCTTCGCCATCTCCCGGAGTTTGCTCACACTCATGTCCATTGAATCAGTGATGCCATCCAACCATCTCATCCTCTGTCGTCTCCTTCTTCTCCTGCCCTCAATCTTTCCCAGCATCAGGGTCTTTTCCAGTGAGTCAGCTCTTCTCATCATGTGGTCAGGGTACTGGAGTTTCAGCTTCACCTTCAGTCCTTCCAATGAATATTCAGGGTTGAATTCCTTTGGGATGGACTGGTTTGATCGCCTTGCGTTCAAGGGACTCTCAAGAGTCTTGTCCCAGTACCACAGCTTAAAAGCATCAGTTCTTTGGCTCTCAGCCTTCTTTATGACTTGAGGAATGCCACAGTTGGTTGGAACCCAGTTTGGGGCTCCTAGAAGTTGCAGCAGACAAATTCCAAGAGGAGATTTGCAAATGCCTGGGAGGGACCACTCTTCCACCACTGCCAAGAAATAAGACTAGTGGTAAAAAAAAAAAAAAAAAAAAGACCAAAATCCAACTACAATTTTCTTGCTATATTTCAGTAATCTCATCTGTTTAACAGATGATTGCTGAGCAAAGATGGACATAAGGAGCTGGGGGAGAAAGAACAGAACTCACTTTCATGTAGGAATGTCTCAAGTGCCTGAGGTGGAAGGAAGGGACCTACTGTGCTCAGAAAAGTCCAGAAGGTAAATATGAGGCCATAGCCAAAGATGGGGAGGCAGATGGGGACTCGCTGGGTGAAGGTAAGGTCATGTGTTGATTCAGAGGGTGACTCACTAAAGAACAGTCTGAGTAACGTTATTATTTACGTCCAGAAAAAGAGCAGGTAAGAGCTGATGCACAGCTGAACAGGGGTTCTTGTGACGAACCGGAAAATAGGTGCTGGGAAGGTACTTTCCTGGGAAGATGAAGTCCCTTGCTAGGGCCATTGCCAGGCCTCTGAGAGATGAGGAGGAGCAGCGGAATGTCCGTAGCCTTCTTGATTGAATAGCCAAGTGGCCAGTGCTCAGGAGACAAATTGCTGTTGGGAGGTGCTTAGAAGACACTGATGCTCAGAGTTAAGGGAGAGATACAGGGGGCCCAAACCTGTGCTGAGGGGCGTCAGGATGGGAGAAGATGAGTCCTTGAAGACCCCAAGGTAGGTCGCAGATGGAGGAGAGGTACCTGTGAATTGTAACCTAGACGTCACCTGGTATAACAGTCAAGCCAGCAAAGATGGCAGAATCATTGTGAAGTAACTCACCCAGAAAACGTCTAAAAGTAGAGTGGATTCTGTTTCTGGTTTGTTTATTAGTATCATTTAGCAGGGCTTCCCTGATAGCTCAGCTGATAAAGAATCTGCCTGCAATGTAGAAGATACTTGTTTGACTTCTGGGTCATGAAGATCCTCTGGAGAAGGGATAGGCTACCCACTCCCGTATTCTTGGGCTTCCCTGGGGGTTCAGCTGATAAAGAATCTGCATGCAGTGTGGGAGACCTGGGTTCCATCCCTGGGTTGGGAAGATCCCCTGGAGAAGGGAACAGCTACCTGCTCCAGTATTCTGGCCTGGAGAATTCCATGGACTGTATAGTCCACAGGGTCACAAAGAGTCGCACAAGGCTGAGCGACTTTCACTTTTCAACAGTAGCATCCCATAATATATTTTATCAGTGTATAAAATGCTTTCGTGCAAACTGCCTCATCTAACTATTTCAACAACCCTCTGAGAGGCACTGGAAATGCATTTTTAGCCCAACAGAGTTTAGTGCAGGAAAAGAGCGTCATTTGAACCACGAGGCTTCAAGAGAGGTCTGTGTTTCTGTGTCTGAGCTCTGTGGGGCTTCAGGCCCTGCAGCTGGCGAGAGAAGGTAGGGAGGGGTCTGGGTTTGGGAGCACTCGCTAGCAGAGTGAGGGGATCGGGGGGCAGGACAGCCAGTGGAGACGTGTCGCCTGGTTCCTGAGAGTCTGTGCGTGGTGCTCTGGGAGCAGAGGACAGGGGGCCGCCAGGTCCCAGCGGGCAGGGAGATCTGACAGAACGTGAGCGTGAGCGCTGCACAGATGGAGACGTGCCCAGACACTGCCAGGAGCGGGAGGGGCACCCGACAGAGGGCGGAGGGACAGGTGTGATCACGGCACGTCTAGAGACCAGGAGCTCACGCTCCCAGGGGAGTGGAGGAGACGCCCAGCGTCCCCTGATTCACGGCTGGCAAGGTGGGTGAAGGACCAGACCCAGAGCTCGTCTCTCTCCACCCCCAGGTGCTGTTTCTGCTTCTCCTCTGGCTCTCTCTGCCTATCCACTCGCCATCTATCATCTGTTAATATCTATCCACCTTTATCCACCACCTCCTGTCTATCTCGTCTATCAGTCTGTCTACGTACCCATTTGTCCATCTGTTTATGCACGCATCGTCCGTCACTCATCCTTTATCTGTCTATTGTCTGTCTGTCTGTCTTCACCACTCACTGTGTCTATGCCATCTATGCTTCTATCGCACTTCTTAAGGCTCAAGCTTACAATAGCAGATTTGAGGAGCCGTGAAGAAGCTGGGATTATCGAGACTGTAAAATGCCTCAGCACTTTGGAAAATACTTTTCCTCTAAAATCACACCCACACCCACCATGGATGACCCCCAAATTTCACTCTGTGGTATTACTCAAAAGAACTGGAAGCATAGCTCTTCAGAACGGCTTGGGTGAGAGTGTCTGTAGAGCTCGTGCAGAGCACCGCCAGGAGAATGGCCGGACAGACCAGGCCCATCCTGAGGGAACAGCAGTCGACACCCTGCTCACTCCCGACCACAGGGAGCAGCTCAAACTCCCCCCAGACAGAGGCTGGTCAGCAAACCAGCGAGAGGGTCGTCTTCAGGAGCCAAGCCTGTTGAATCTGCTGACATCTTGACCTTGGACATCCTAGACAGCTGGACAGTGGGAAATGAATGCTTGTTTAAACCACTGAGCCTACGATATCCTATATGGCGATCTGAGCCAGGCTTAACTCAAGCTGCTGCTGGAGAGCCAGAATCTGGTGGCCTCAGATAGTGCTTAAAATCAAGAGTCTGAGGTCAGAGTGGTCCTAGAGTGTACAAGTGTGCTTGCTTGCACACACGGGTGTACACACCTGTGTGTGTCTACAGCTGCATTAATCGATCATTGCCCAACAAAAAAAAGCATCTCTACATTTGCGGATTTTTGCCTTTTTATGCCCCTGACTTAGCAACATGATGGAAGTGATGTTTCCACATAGTTAAAACAAGCTGAACCTCTGATCAACCCAAAAGGCACTCACACCTCCTCAGACCCTGCCCAGGAAGAGTGGGGTCATGCTTAGGAACAAATACTCATGCCAAAGAGCATTTGGTGCCAACAGCGGTCCTACCTGACCCCTTACCTGGATCTGCCCACCCAGGGTCTACCTGGAAGCTGGTGGTTCCACCTGGATATCCTGTTACTGAGTCTTTATCTGCAAACCAAGCAGCCTGAGAAGGGTCCAGCAAGGTGGGTCCTCTTTGCAGTTGATCTCAAACCTGGATAGCTTCTGCCCTTTTAGTAATGTGGATTAAAAAATATCAAACCATCCTGTCATGCTATAAAAAATGAGTGAAATAATACGATGAATAATAAAATGGAATATACAGAAATTAGAAAATATAATCCCACCCACACAAGTCAACATCTGCAGGCTGTGAGACCACAAGCAACACAAAGGAGATGTGGATTTAATACGAGACATAGGGCTTTACAGAGAAGTTCCATGATTTAAGGAAAGTTCAAAGGGCATTTTAACTGTACACTCAACTGTACACTTGCCCCACCAGTGACATTTGAGCCTAAATAATAATTTTGATTAGGGATGAATCTGTTCAGTTCCGTCGCTCAGTCATGTCCAACTCATCTTGACTCCATGGAGTATAGAACACCAGGCTGCTGTATCCTCAACAGAAGTTGACTTTATGTTCCAAAAGATTCTGATTCACCAGACAAGCAAGGTAGGTTATAACAATAGCAATGAGGCATTACTGAACAATCGTAAAAACGTGAAGGTACGGGGCTGGATAGAGGCCGTGGGGGTGGATGGATGGTAAACAGGCCGAGTCTCCAAACGTGGATGGTGAAGGGGACGAGAGATGAGTTCCGTAAGGAGACTGAGTGTGTGTGTGCGTGTGTGTGCACGCACTGAGTGATGGTGTGCAGCCCAGCTTGGGTGGTGGAGCACAGCCCCCCTGGAAATGGGAGAGGGCCCTGGGAGGCCCAGGGGGGATGGGGGGTGTTGAGTCTGGCCTGAGTCCACTGTGGCCCACATGGGGACCTCAACAAGAGAGACCCTCAGCTGACCCGCCCTCCCCCCAGAGAACTTCCCTGGGAGGAGAACAGTCGAGACGCAATCTGTGGCTCCCCAACTCCTCCAGGAGGAAGATCCAGTGGATGAGGGAGAGAAAGCCTGCTGTTATTCAGAGAGTCGTGCCCGACTCCATGGACCTCAGCACGGCAGGCCTCCCTGTCCATCCATCACCAGCTCCCGGAGTTCACCCAAACTCATGTCCATCAAGTCAGTGATGCCATCCAGCCATCTCATCCTGTCGTCCCCTTCTCCTCCTGCCCCCAATCCTTCCCAGCATCAGAGTCTTTTCAAATGAGTCAGCTCTTCACATGAGGTGGCCAAAGTACTGGAGTTTCAGCTTCAGCATCAGTCCTTCCAAAGAATACTCAGGACTGATCTCCTTTAAGATCGACTGTGATATAGATGCTAAAATGTGGGAAAATGTGGGACGGGGCCAGTGGTCTGGGCTTTGCGTTTCTTTGTATTTTCTTTTCTTTTCCTCCCTCCTCCCCCTCTTGCTCTTTTTTTCCTTTTCCATCTGTCTTATGGAAATTTCTGGCACTGATCTGTAGCACTTTTCTAATAAACAAAGTATCATGCAATTTCTTGCAGTTTTGAAAAGGGTATTTATTATGCTTTGATGAACTCTTCATAATTAAGGAATAAAAATGAGAACTGGCATGGATTGGGAAAGCAGCTTTATCCTCGAGAGGCTGAGCTCACCGGAAGGGTGACCAGCTGGTGTGGTTACAGGACTTGAGCGTTCTCGGGGTGAATTTCAGGGCCACTAGTGGTCTCTGCCCCTGCCTGGGCACAGACGTGGCCCTGTCCATCCCGTGACTTCTGCGGGCAGCACGGCTCGTCTCATCTATGTGATGGGAAGCTCAGAGTAACTGAGATCCAGCCCAAATCATACAGCAAATTGGGACGAAGAATCAGAAACATTTTTGTGTCTGAGAAAAACCTGATTTGGAATTACAAAAGGGACAAAAAAAGGAGACAGGAAGAAAGTAAATTATCCTACATCCTAAGGTCAGTTTAGTTTTCTTTTGATGATCCTTTGCTTGAGTATCTGTTTCATGTAGCATCATATCAGCAGACGGATTTATCTTAGCATCTTATAAAATGCGGAGGCGTCAAGAAACCCCCTACCACCTCTGCAGGATATTGCATCTGAAACTGGCTCAGATGTGTCCGGCAGTGTTAATTAAAGCTGGAACCACTTGGAAGGAGTCACTCACTGAAGCAAAAATATGTGTTCCCAGGCGGGGTAATTTCCCCATAACTCTCTTTATTATTTATTTGCTGATAGGGAGAGACTGTTGATGAATACTTATGGGGCACTTCAGGCCTGAGCAGGGTTAATCTCTTTAGTTCAGGTGAGTTCATTTTAGCTGCGATTCACTTCATTGGCTATCTATAATGATTATTAACAAGCTTAAAGACCTCTGGGAGATGGTGGATAAAAATGCAGCGCCAGGGAAGTGGGCTATCATTATGCTAATAGGGTGAGAATAATAATTACCAGGCAGGTAGTTTCCATAGGAATCCTGGGGATGGGCTGGATCACCAGGGTAGTGTCTCCTCTCACCACTGTACATCCCCATTGACACACACACGCTCACGCACATCTATCCATCTACGGAAGGATATTAAACATATATCTATATGCGCGGCTTTGCCAACCGCACTGAAGCGAATTCCGAGTGAGGGGAAGGAGGGTGGACAGAGGCCGCGCTTCCGCTTTTCATGCAACAGTGACATATTTTAATCGCCTCAAGTGTGGACTCCGTTAAAAGGTTTCGAAGCGTCCTCCTCACTTCTACCACACGGATTCCCGTTGCTTATTCCGCAGGAGTGCTCCAACAGCCTCCTTGGAGCCTCGGAGACAGAAAGTGCCTGCCTGCTTTGTCTCCCCCCGGGTGATGCCTCCTCCGTGTTTATCTCCCTCTGTCTCGTCTTCCTTGCACAGGTACAAACCCCACTGAACCTTCCTCCACATGAGGCCCTTAGTCCTTAGTCCGGGGCGCCTCCCTGTCCACCGCCGTTTCCCTGTCGGCTGTTTCAGCCTGTAGCCTCGGGTTCTCAAACGCAGAAATTACGCCTGTTCATCACGGTCCCTGCCCTTCTTAATCTGGCAGATGCCTGCACACAGACGGTTAATGTAAAGACATCATTTCAGATGCACGAATTCGGGGTCGTGGACATTCAGTGAGGGATAAGTAAGCTCCCACATCAAGTCCTTGGTCCTTCTCGAAGCGAGAGGATCCCCGTGCCGGCCTCGGAGGTGGACAAGGGAATTCTGGCCAACATTGTCTCCAGTTCTGCCAGCATCTGCCCTCAGCATGCGGTGGGGCTCCCCATCCTACGGGGCACCCACGTGAGGCTCTTGTGGGTGAGAAGGGAATGTGACAGGCAAGGGAGGGGCACCCAGCCTTCCTTCCCACAGCCCTGGGACAGGGATGCTGCTGTTGCTGGCCCCGAGCTAGGAAGCGGGCTGGGGGAAACTCCAGCCCCAGTGGGTCCCTGGAGCGGACAAGCTGGTTGCTTCTCTGGAGAAGGCAGTGGAGGAGGGTCTCCACCTGGAGGAGGGTCCCTGAACAGCCAGTGCGGGGAGCGGGGATGCGCAGGGACCCAGTGTCCCCACTGGTGGGATCTCAGTTCTGGGACTCCAGCGACCAGCTGCCCCAAACGTCTGCAAATGCAGGTGATGCAGGGTACCAGTAGAGGCTGCGTGTTCGAGTGGGAGACAGCCCTTCCACACGCAGCTCACCACCTCGATCAACAGGTCAGGTAAACCTGTTTGCTCCAACCTTTGAGCCTTATTGTTGCAAATATTTAAACATGAAATCTTGACTCACAGCTGCAGCTTACAAAGGGGATTTGCTCCGTGTTCGCAGCTCTGAGATTTTCTTTTGAACAGTCTAAGGACAGTGGAGTGGAATTAACTCCTTCTTAATTTTGATGTAAGCACTCTAAATGAGCACTCTCAGTGAGTTACTCCGACTTCTCTTCTGATTCCAAACTGGGGGAAGTACTGACTCCTGGGGCTCCCCTTGTAGCTTAGTGGGTAAAGAATCTGCCTGCAACGCAGGAGAAGCAGCTTCAATTCCTGGCTCGAGAAGATCCCCTGGAGAAGACAGTGGCAGCCCACTCCAGTATTCTTGCCTGGAGAATCCCATGGACAGAGGGGCCTGATAGGCTAGAGTCCAGGGGGTCACAAGAGTAGGACATGACTGAGTGACTAAGCCACCGCTGCTGATTTCTGACCCAGGAATCCAGGTCGCTGTTGGATGGGAACAAGGTGGCCACCAGGCTGGGTCGGGGTGGGGGATAACGTCAGTGCAAAGCGTGGTGCCCAGCGTCTGCCCAGCACATGTGTTTCTGTCTGTGCTGGTCGGCTGGCCCTGTCTTCAGCACGTTCTAAGCTGCAGCATTCTCAATGCATCCAAAGCGTAGGCATGGATCCCACAGGACTCTTGGCAGAATCAGGACCCAAGCACATCAGCATTGTGCATCTTGCAAGAAAAACGCTCACAACTGACAAAAGGGGGCACCTTTTGAGCTCAACAGGGAAGCGGAAATGCGGGTTTGCCCATGCAACCGGCTCACCACAGTCCATTGCTTCGGACCCATAGTTTGCCCCCCAATTTAAATTTTAAACATTCGGCTTGTTTTGCTTGGACTAAATGCTTGATGAGAGATGTTTCAAGTCATAATTAGAAGTTTGATCTAAAAGCTTTCATTGGAAAATTAATATATTTGATTGAATGATCACGAAGTTTCTTTTTGAGAGAATTTATATGTCACAATTAGGGCAAGTACAGACATGCGCTGTTTCAATTATGCCTCCACGGTATAAATGCGACTGTATGGAGTTTGATCTTTATCTCTAGACGTAAAAATCCTGGTGGAGGTGGACATATTTAAGACATATCACTTTAAATATATTTTTCTTATCATCATGTACATCTCAGAGACTCCTTCTGGACTCAGCCTGCAGACTGAGAGAAGAAAGGTCTGTGTTTGGGGGCCGGGAGTGGCAAAGCTGAAAAAAGTGGGGAAAGGTTTTCAAAATCTTTTCCTTCATATCTGAGTAATAAACAGATCAATGGGTGCATATTTTCCGTAAATTTGTTCCGTATGTGTTTTCATCCTCCCCTGGGGTAAACGAGTCCTTTTGACTGAGACACGAGCCCTAAATTGCACTCCTGCCTGCCCTTGACATCTCTAAGGTACCCTCTTTCCCTTAAAAGCTCCCCCCCACCAATCGTGGCTATGATAAATCTCTCCTCTAATATGGAGTTGCAAGGAAAAGCTGAACAAGATGAAGATGATTTTAAGCGTATATTCGTAATGTTCGAGCGGTTCTCTGTCTCCCATCTGGCAACCATCTTTCAGGAAGATCAAAAGGCTTTCCAGCCCCGGCTCTTCCTCCTCGGGGTTCATTCCTGTGAGATGGGCTGGCTGGAGGGAGCCACGTTGCTCCAGGAAGCGGGCGTGTTGAGCGAGGCGCCGCAGCCTTCCCTGTCTGCCATCCGTGGTCCGCCAGCCTGGGGGGCGTCGGGACCAGGGTCCTGCCTGCCGCAGAGGCCCATACAGACTCTTCTGTTGCGTTTTCTGAGCTGGCAACGTCGTTGGCGTATACCCCACTCTCCTAGGGGTTCCCTCTGGGGTATCTGTCCTGTGGTGTTGGGGGTTGCAGAGACACGGACGGTGGGGACCACAGGTCTATTTCTGAGCCCTGAGGCTGTTTCACCCCTGGGGTCCGGCTCTGACCTCCTCTCTGCCGGCAGGCCTCTGTCTCCCGCCCCTCTGCTGGGTCTAAAAAGCAATAATTACAAATCTAGGAGCCATGCTAACCCATCCGAAGTTGGTTTCACACTAAATACTTTCACAATGATATGAGCAAAAAAAAAAAAAAAGAAGAAATTCATCGCACGGGCTGCCTTGAACAGTTTCCACGTTTGGAAAGCGCGCTCCTGGCCTCAGTGCTTCCACATGGTCTACGTGGCTGTTTTAGGAAATACGCCTGTGTGACGTTTAAAGCATCAGATGCGTCCCCTGGCCGCTGGTTCATAGTGAAAGACTCTCCAGGGGCTGGTGGGACATGTGTAAGGAAGCCACCTTCTCCACACCCCCCTAGTGGTGCTGGAAGGAATCGGGGTGACGCCTTGACCCCAGGAGGCTGAGTTCCATGAGAGATGGGCTCCTCCTGGGCCCTGGAGCCCCAGAGATTCAGAGGCAAAGGCGTCCATCCCCAGCGTCTTAGCACCCTGACCCCACCCAGCCCCAGAAGCCAGGACTGAGCATGTCCACACAAGAGTGACCGGCCTCGGGACGACTTGGACCAAAACACTAAGAGGGCGGGTTAGGAGCCCTCGACACGCGACTGCTGGGAAACGCTGCCGGACGTGTGTGATACAGACTTACACGTTAGACGAGGCTGAGTTACAAACGCCCTCTTTGCCTGTTGCAGGTGGCATACTTTGAATCCTCCATTTGCAAATCATTCACTGTGAATACTGTACCATTATTGACTAATGATGGAGAAGGCAATGGCAGCCCACTCCAGTGTTCGTGCCTGGAGAATCCCAGGGATGGAGGAGCCTGGTGGACTGCCGTCCTTGGGGTTGCACAGAGTCAGACATGCCTGAATCGACTTAGCAGCAGCAGCACTGACTGATGATCACTTTTCATTGATGAATAAGTACCCACTTTTCAAATCATACACATAGAGAGCTTTCTTATCAATTGATTCAATTTAAAAATTAAATATAGAATCAGACTATGTTCTGTAGCTGGCTGTGTTTGAGAGTGAGGGCTCTTCATCTGCTGTAGGAAATACGTGGACGTGAGGGAGACCATTGACCTTAAGGATCAGTCAACGGCAGGACTGCAGCACGTGTTCCCGGAAATGCCCCCAGTCTCTCCACCCTGGCGCTCATAAACCTGTCCGTGAGGCTGCAACCGCCGGCAGCCCCGTGAACTGCAGCTGGGAGCCTCGCAAGCCATCGAGGCTGGGATAAAAGCCCCCAAATTATCAAATCATATTCAATTATCCCACAGCTTTCTCACCAGATGGTTTTCATGTGTCAGACGAAGAACACTCGCTTTGTTCTGGCCGTGCAGTTGGATGAAGGGTCTACATGGGGCAGAGAGTGGGCTCCAGGCCCCCGGGAGGACTGTGGACATGGGCGCTGGGCCGTCCAGAGCTGCTGCTGGACCTGCGTGTCCAGACAGCCATGTGGGCACCCGAGTGACTGCCAAGAGCCCAGAGTCCTCGAGGGGCAAAGCCTGGGCAGAGGCGCTGGCTGCTCACCTCGGATGATCACCTCGTGACTCAGCTTTTGCTGGGTGGCTGTGCGTTCTTCTCCAACTGCCCTGTAGGACCCTCCTGGCTTCCCCTCACCCCTGGAACGTCTTCCTGAGATGAGGTTACCTACCAGGAGCCCCCTGAGCCCCCTCCTTCCTGAGCAGCCCTCTCAGTGACCCTGGCTGGCAGCCTCCTTGGTTCACGATGCTTTGCTGTACAAGTGCCAGCTGATGAGAACCCCAGGCAGCTACACTGGGGCCTGTGGTCCATGAGACCCGAGTGCTAGCACGGCCCGAACCCGCGCCAAGCCCTCCCCGCCTCATCGGTCAGCGGGAATAGCAGGGCCCGATGCGTCTCACGGTGGATGCAGAGAGAACCCTGCGTGCCCACAGATGCTCTGCACGGGGCCTCTCGTGGGGGCCTCATCCGCATCTCAGAAGTGAAGCAAACCACCCACTTTGGTCTCTAGGGTCATCTCTGGTCAGAGTAGTAGATTTCATCAAGCAGCCGGATTGTAGCAATATCATTAATAATGATGACAATAAATGAAAGCTCCCTTATAAGATGAGGGAAGAAAAGGGATTGTGAGAATAAGGAAAACCTTCTCTTGCACGGGCTTAATGTAAAAGCTAACAAAGAGCCTTGGGGAGTATAAAAATGGAAACAAACTCGAGAGTTTTCAAACCACATTTCTGACAGCTCCTGGAAGACATATGATGCACACGGGATGGAAGGAGGAAGTAAAAAGACAATGGGCTTAGAGTTAGTTCAAGTCTTGATTTCAGATGAGCTGAGAGGTGGTGGTGGGGGTTTCCATGGAGACCATTGGCAGTGACCCTGGTGTCCTAACAGTGTCAGACGCGGTCCCCACACACAATACACGCCGGGAGGGAGTCAGCTCGCAGCCCGGCCAGGTGCTGATGTCCACAGGGGACACAGAGCTATCCGGGGCAGAGACTCTCGGGACCGCTGTCTCCCTGAAGCCCCACCCGCTAAGCTGACCACAGCCCCTGGGACTCGGGAGACAGAGGCGAAGGGCAGAGAGACCCGCTCAGGCCCCCTGGCAGACCCTGCCCGCAACCCGCGGTCCCTCCACGAGCAGGCCCCCACCTGTTCTCAACACACACCCCCCAAACCACCTTCTCACCTGTAGTGCCCCCACTTGCCTTTCTGGTGATGTTTAGAATTTTCCATTCTGTTCAAGTAAAAAATGGCAAAATATGCAATTTTGTGTTAACACCTTAAAATTAGATTGTCACATTACTCTCTTCACTGACTGGCTACACCTGCATCTTAAAATTTAAGCGTGATTCTGAATCAGTACCCACCCTCATCTATTTACTAATAGACAGTTTCTTCTTTAACATTTGGGAAAGATTGCTTATCTTCTTTTTAACCCAAATGGCAACCCACTCCGGTGTTCTTGCCTGGGAAATTCCATGGATGGAGGAGCCTGGTGGGCTACAGTCCACGGGGTCGCAAAGAGTCAAACACGACTGGGCGACTTCACTTCCACTTTTTCCATTGTGTTTGCAAACCTAAAATCATCCACTCATATTAATGTACCTACAACCTTAATTGACCTACCTTTGTGAGGGCTTCCCTGATAGCTCAGCTGGTAAAGAATCCGCCTGCAATGAAGGAGACCCCAGTTTGGTTTCTGGGTCAGGAAGAGCCTCTGAAGAAGGGATAGGTTACTCACTGCAGCACTCTGGCCTGGAGTTCATGGACTGTACAGCCCACGGGGTTGCAAAGAGTTGGATATGACTTAGTGACTGAACAACAAACAACAAATTATTTTTAAAAGTGTTTCAAGCTTATTCATGTCATTTTGGTCATTGAAAGTGCACATAAAGAGATGAGGATAGAGGGCATTTTGGTATAAAAATAGCACTTGGTGCCTCTGAAACGCTGAGTTATACAAACATCGCAAAGATCTATCATCAATACTGTTCTAAGTGAGCGCCTGATAACACAGTGCCCTTCCTTCGCGGGGTTGGTCACAGAGAGCTGGGCCCAGCGGGCACGCAGGGGCCGTGCACCATCCGCCCCCAGCCCGGGCCTCCCGCCCGGTGCCCTGGCTCTCAGGAGGGGCAGCCTGCCCCCATCATGCTCCCAGCGGTAGCACTGTGTCCTCCTTTTAGGAAGTGAGGAAACAGCGATCACAAAGAGAGGAAAAGGCTGGCAGCAGGCATGTCTCGGCCAGATCGGGTTGAAGAACGAGGCACGTGGCGGCTGAGAGGCTGGGCAGTGCCACCCTCCCACCCACCTGAGCTGGACTCCCCTTTCCCCAGGGCGGGGCAGGGGAGACTGGCTCCTCATGACCTGCAAGGCTGCAAGGCTTTTAGCTTTTAGCTTTTCCATATTAATTTTGGGGAGGAACAAAAGTGAATGCCAAGAAGGGTTTGGCCATGTTAGCCTGTGGGGATAGAAACTCAACACCCTGCCAGCTTCTGGGTGGATCGGGGGCACGACAGGGAGCACCCGGGAGGGGTCGTCCTGCCGGCCGCCTCCACCCCGCGCAGCTGCAGTGATGTTTAGGGGGAGCTGTCACGTGTGTGGTCACGAAGGCAGCAGCACTCCAGGGCCGCCGAGGCGGACCCGCTCTGCTCCCCCGACAGGAGGGAACAGCAGGTGAGCGGTGCACACCAGGTCACACCCAGGCGGTGCTAGTGACGAAGAACCCCCCTGCCAGGGCAGGAGACAAGAGATGCTGGGTCCACCCCGGACCAGGAAGGTTCTCTGGAGAAGGAAATGGCAACCCACTCCGGTATTCTTGCCTGGAGGACCCCATGGACAGAGGAGCCTGGTGGGCTACAGTCCAGGGGTTGCCAAGAGTTGGACGCGACTGAGCGATGAACACGTCCACTCTTCTTTCACCAGCTCACACCAGCCACGTTCAGCAGGGTCATACACACGTGCTGTGTGGTTATTTCAGCCGTAGCTGGTCTTCTGCCTGGAGACTCTGGGGCCCCTGCTTACACGCTTCCTAGACATAATAAAGAGATCAAAGAATATTTTGAAAATACTTTCAGCTCTTGGCTAGCTTTCCGACTGGGAAATAGTCATGGAAGCAAAAACAATATGTGCTCCCACATGAGGTAATTCCCCTGCAACTCTCTGTATTATATGTTTGGTGGGGGGAGACAGCTGAATACTTAAAAGGACATCAGGCCTGAGTAGGGCTAACCTGTTTAATTCAGCTGAGTTCATTGTTTTTTTAAATTAATTAATTTTTTATTGAAGGATAATTGCTTTGCAGAATCTTGCTGTTTTCTGTCAAACCTCGACATGAATCAGCCACAGGCACACATCTATCCCCCCCCTTTGAAGGTCCCTCTCACCTCCCTCCCCATCCCTCCCCTCTAGGTGAGTTCATTTTTGATACATAGGTTCGTAGCTAGATAGATCATCCACCTACCTGCTGTCTATCATCCGTAGCTTATCAGCTCTCTAGCTATCTACACATAACTGTATTCACACATGTGCTCACACAAAGAGAAATAATTTTTAGAGATTTATTTCAAGGAATTGGTTTCTGCAGCCCTTGGGACTGCCACGTCTGATTCCATATTAATTTTGGGGAGGAACAAAAGTGAATGCCAAGAAGGGTTTGGCCATGTTAGCCTGTGGGGATAGAAACTCAACACCCTGCCAGCTTCTGGGTGGATCGGGGGCACGACAGGGAGCACCCGGGAGGGGTCGTCCTGCCGGCCGCCTCCACCCCGCGCAGCTGCAGTGATGTTTAGGGGGAGCTGTCACGTGTGTGGTCACGAAGGCAGCAGCACTCCAGGGCCGCCGAGGCGGACCCAGCTCTGCTCCCCCGACAGGAGGGAACAGCAGGTGAGCGGTGCACACCAGGTCACACCCAGGCGGTGCTAGTGACGAAGAACCCCCCTGCCAGGGCAGGAGACAAGAGATGCTGGGTCCACCCCGGACCAGGAAGGTTCTCTGGAGAAGGAAATGGCAACCCACTCCGGTATTCTTGCCTGGAGGACCCCATGGACAGAGGAGCCTGGTGGGCTACAGTCCAGGGGTTGCCAAGAGTTGGACGCGACTGAGCGATGAACACGTCCACTCTTCTTTCACCAGCTCACACCAGCCACGTTCAGCAGGGTCATACACACGTGCTGTGTGGTTATTTCAGCCGTAGCTGGTCTTCTGCCTGGAGACTCTGGGGCCCCTGCTTACACGCTTCCTAGACATAATAAAGAGATCAAAGAATATTTTGAAAATACTTTCAGCTCTTGGCTAGCTTTCCGACTGGGAAATAGTCATGGAAGCAAAAACAATATGTGCTCCCACATGAGGTAATTCCCCTGCAACTCTCTGTATTATATGTTTGGTGGGGGGAGACAGCTGAATACTTAAAAGGACATCAGGCCTGAGTAGGGCTAACCTGTTTAATTCAGCTGAGTTCATTGTTTTTTTAAATTAATTAATTTTTTATTGAAGGATAATTGCTTTGCAGAATCTTGCTGTTTTCTGTCAAACCTCGACATGAATCAGCCACAGGCACACATCTATCCCCCCCCTTTGAAGGTCCCTCTCACCTCCCTCCCCATCCCTCCCCTCTAGGTGAGTTCATTTTTGATACATAGGTTCGTAGCTAGATAGATCATCCACCTACCTGCTGTCTATCATCCGTAGCTTATCAGCTCTCTAGCTATCTACACATAACTGTATTCACACATGTGCTCACACAAAGAGAAATAATTTTTAGAGATTTATTTCAAGGAATTGGTTTCTGCAGCCCTTGGGACTGCCACGTCTGAAATGCTTAGGATAACAGGAAGGGCAAGCTAGAACCTCTTGCGCAGGAGCTGATGCTGTGGTTTTGAGGTGGAACGTCTTCTTTCTTGGTGGAACCTCAGTTTTGTTCTTAGAGCCTTCAACTGATTGGACCAGGCCCGCCACATCAAAGCAGGTCCCCTCCCTCACTCAAGTCTACTGACCACAGGGGCTGACACCGCTCCCAGAAGCTTTGCAGGCACACTTGGGTTTTAAGAACCCATCCACCTATTGACCCTGCACTACTCTGTACACAAATTAAACGTTCAGAGGAGAGGGGAGTGTCCTCGCCCCAAGCCCCACCGGAGAGCCTCAGAACTCCGTGATCCCCCAGGCCAGCCGGGAGCTAGGGGTCACCACTTGGCCACTGCGTCTCCTCTGCGTGATGGTCACCAAGGGAGACGAGCAGAGTGGGGAGCTTCACTGCATCACCAGGATGAGGAAGCAGAGGACACAGAGGGGTGACTGGGTGAGGGCGTGGTCGGGGGCAGTGTGGGGCCAGGTGAATGGGGCTCTGGGCCTCACACCACAGGAGCACCTTGCCTGCTCCTGCAAGGACCTGACCCCATGCCCAGACCCCACGGGCTTGGCACCAAGGCCCACCAGGAGCTCGGGACCTCCTCCAGGATCTGCAGGAGATCCGAGTGCTGGAAGGTATCAGAGCTTCCCCGGTGGCTCGGGGTGAAGAATCCACTGGCCAGTGCAGGAGACCTGGCTCCATCCCTGGCCCAGGAAGACGCCCTGGAGAAGGAAACAGCTGCCCACTCCAGTATTACTGACCGGGAAATCCCATGGACAGAGGAGCCTGGTGGCAACAGTCCGTGGGGTCACAAAGAGTCGAACACGACTGAGCAACTGAGCACTTTCATAATGGTTTTGAAATAAGACTTGACTTTTTAAAGGTCAAATGATCCAGAATTTCATACACAGGATCCCTCGGCTGAGACCTGAACCCTGGCTGTGGAATGCAGCTGAGCAGGTCTGTCCCTATGCAGAGTCTGGGCTCTAATGGCCAGTCCAGAGGGGCTGTCTGCCTGCAGGACGTGTGAGCTACCCCAGGCAGCGGGAGGCTGAGGCGGCCGGCCCAGAGCACCCGTGGCCTCCACCAGCTCCCTTCATCTACTGCCACGTGGCACCTCCCCGGCAGCTCAGCTGGTGAAGAGTCTGCCTGCCATGCGGGAGACCTGCGTTCCATCCCTGGGTGGGAAGATCCCCTGGAGAAGGGAAAGGCTACCCACTCCAGCATCCTGGCCTGGAGGATGCCACGGACCGTGCAGTCCATGGGATCGCAAGGAGTCGGACACGACTGAGCGCCTCTCCCTTCACTTCACTCTGTGGCCTCAATCCTTACGGTGTGGCCTGGTCCACAGACTCGGGGCCTGTCCCTCGCGTCCTCGCCGAGCTGGCTGCTCTCCACCGTCCTGGACCCTGAGCCCAGCTTCCTCCCTGTGCTGAGGGCCAAGTCACAGCCTCACAGGGCTTTGTCCTGTGTGTTCAGAGGGACGGAAGTGCTCCTCTCAGTCCCTGGGAGCACTGACGCACTGTGACGTGCGGCACTGTGTGGGCATTGCCCCCTCCTCATCCTGAACACACTCTCGGGCTCTGCTAAGGCGAGGGCAACCCCTTGAGCAAACGCATGGTGCTCTGTGATCAACAGGGGGTGCAGGCGCAGTGATCCACTCCCCTCTCGTGACTGGCGGGCAGCGGCACGGTGGCGAGCGCTGTGGTCAGCGGGGGTGGGGAGGGCCGGGCCGTCTGCACATCTGTCTTGCACCAGCTCCCAGGCCCCGGCCAGAGGGCGAAGCTGGGGTGCCTTTCGGAGGACCAGCTCTGAGAAGTGGATTTCCATTCATCTGAGACGCTGCCCTGGACCCCAGATGGGCACTCCATGGATTCTTTCTCCAGACTTGCGGGGTGACCTGCCACCCCAGCTTGCCCACCGGTGCAGTCGCAGAGGTAACTCTTTTTCCTCCACTTCTTAATTGGCTTCTTTGCCTTTTATTTGGTGGACTTAATTTTAATTTATTTTTCTTTCATGTTTTGCTCTTTTTTTAAATTCATTTATTTTAATTGGAGGCTAATTACTTTATTGTGGCATTGGCCTTGAAATATGTATATTACCATATGTAAAATATTGGTTTTATTGTAATCTGTAGGAGCTCTGTTGTTTTTAAAATCAATTTTTAAATTGAAGTATAGTTCACTTTCACTTTTCATTTTCACGCATTGGAAAAGGAAACGGCAACCCACTCCAGTGTTCTTGCTGGAGAATCCCAGGGATAGCAGACCCTGGTGGGCTGCTGTCTACGGGGTCGCACAGAATTGGACATGACTGAAGCGACTTAGCAGCAGCAGCAGCAGCAGCAGTTGATTTAAAGTGTTGTGTTAATTTCTGGTTTAGAGCAAAGTGACTCAGTTATATATATATATCTTTTTAATATTCTTTTCCATTATGATTTATCATAGGATATTGAATAGAGCTCCTCCTGCTATACCGTAGGGCCTAGTTGTTTATCCATCCTACGCATAACAGCGCGCATCTGCTAAACCCAAGCACCCAGTCCGTCCCTTCCATCACCCCCTCTCCCCTGGCAACCACCAGTCTGCTGGAAGCTGCAGGGGATTTCAGCGTCCTCTAAGAAACTTCGAGCTGGTGGACACACGGGACCACGCACAGCTCTGCGATCAGGCCGCCGTGGAGCCAGCCCCCCGGCGCTGAGGGAGGCGGCGGCAGCAGCCGGGGGCCTGGGCGTGTCCCGACGAGCTGGGGCCTCGTCCCTCACAAGGGTCAGCCCAGCGACAGCAGTAACACACACACGACAACGTCCTGACATAATACGAAACTGCAGGCTCATCTGAGGGATAACTGGGCTGCAGTGTCTTTTGTTAGAATTTACTGTGCAGAATCCGTTGGCAAGTGGCAGGGAGAAAATGTGATGTCCATGCACAATGTGCGGGCTGAGCCAAGCTGCTGAGAGCAGAGACAAGAACAGCGCTGCCTGGCAGGCGGACAGGCGCGGCGTGTGCGCGGACGCGCCGCCCGGCCCCCCGCGTCCTGTCTCAATACCTGGGATCGCCCCCTTTTTCAGCACGCTTAGAAGAAACGCGCATGGATCGAGGTGCATATTTAATTGGCCCTGACTCTGAAAAGCTAAAAGCAAATGCCTTCCCAGCATCCTTTGTACCCAGCAGAGGACGTGGAGGCCAGGAAATGCGAATACGCAGCCCTCGGTGGGTTCAGCCAGAACTCCATTGTTTACACATAAATTATAGCAAAACACAGCTGGCAGCACCGCCCGAACCGTGTGCTTGATTAAAAGGATGTAAAGTATCACAGTCGCCCCGCGTGAGGACGCTCCTCCAGACTGACAGCCCAGCCAAGGGAGCTGGAAGCCAGGGCAAATTCACATGCAAAACTCGAGGCCTTAGCTTTCTGGAAAGAAAAACATGCCAGACCCTCTTAAGAGAATCATTTGGGCCACTTTCCAAAATATTACCTTCACCCTCTCTCTGACTGCTCAGAGACACTCGGAACACTTAGGTTCCCACCAAAAAGAGGGAAACAGTTCCATGGCGATGGGGCTCAAAGCTCTTCAGTTCAGTTCAGTCACTCAGTCGGGTCTGCCTTTTTTCGACCCCATGGACTGCAGCACGCCTGGCCTCCCTGGCCATCATCAACTCCCGGAGTTTACTTAACTCATGCCCATTGAGTTGGTGATGCCATCCAACCATCTCATCCTCTGTCATCCCCTTCTCTTCCCACCTTCAATCTTTCCCAGCATCAGGGTCTTTTCCAATGAGTCAGCTCTTTGCATCAGGAGGCCAAAGTATTGGAGTTTCAGCTTCAACATCAGTCCTTCCAATGAATATTCATGACTGATTTCCTTTAGGATGGACTGGTTGGATCTCAAAGCTCTTAGTTTAATGAAATAATGAATTTCAGATTTTTTCCAAATTTGAAAGATCTCTTGAAGGTGCGAGGTTTTCTCATTTTCCTTAAGGAAAGGGGAGATGTTCTTCTTTCTCCACTTTTTTCTCAAAACCATCAGAGATGTTAGCTTGAGACCTGGGCTGACCTGCTCCCCATAGCGGAGATAATGTCTCCTCTGCCCTTCCTCCCATCAGGGGATCCACAGAGACTTCCTGATCCCAAAGGCAAGAGGCAGCAGCATTTAAAAGAAAACAGAAGACTACGTGAGAGCAGCGTCAGGTTCACAGTAAAACTTAAGAAGGGGTGCAGATGGTTCCCACCAGGCTTCCCAGGTGGCACTCGTGGTAAAGAACCTGCCTCCCCATGCAGGAGATGCGGGGCCCATCCCGTGGAGGAGGGCATGGCTACCCGCTCCTGTATCCCTGCCTGGAGAATCCCATGGACAGAGGAGCCTGGTGGGCTATGGTCCACTCGGCGGCAAAGAGCTGGACACGACTGAGCGACCTAGCGCAGCACAGCACATGCATAATGTGGACATCCCTGGTCGCTCAGCTGGTAGAGAATCTGACTGCAACACAGGAGACCCAAGTTCGATTCCTGGGTTGGGAAGATCCCTTAGAGAGGAGAATGGCTACCCACTCCTGTATTCTTGCCTGGGAAATCCCATGAACAGAGGAGCCTGGTGGGCTACAGTCCATGGGGTTGCAAAGAGTTGGACGTGACTGAGTGACTAAACAGCAACAAACTTTTTTCATTACTCCTCACTGCTCCATCCATGGAGCCCCCCATGATCACTGTCCCCTTCAGAGAAGAATCCTTATTAAACTCCTTAAACCCACAGTAATGGGTCATTATCACCCAGCTTCCACGGTTCACATCGGGGTTCACTCTTGGTGTTATAAGCATGAAATTAAAAGATGCTTACTCCTTGGAAGAAAAGTTATGACTGACTTGGATAGCATACTGAAAAGCAAAGACATTACTTTGCCAACAAAGGTCTGTCTAGTCAAGGCTACGGTTTTTCCAGTGGTCATGTATGGATGTGAGAGTTGGACTCTGAAGAAAGCTGAGTGCCGAAGAATTGATGCTTTTGAACTGTGGTGTTGGAGAAGACTCTTGAGAGTCCCTTGGACTGCAAGGAGATCCAACCAGTCCATTCTGAAGGAGATCAGTCCTGGGATTTCTTTGGAGGGAATGATGCTGAAGCTGAAACTCTAGTACTTTGGCCACCTCATGCGAAGGGTTGACTCACTGGAAAAGACTCTGATGCTGGGAGGGGTTGGAGGCAGGAGGAGAAGGGGATGACAGAGGATGAGATGGCTGGATGGCATCACTGACTTGATGGACGTGAGTCTGAGTGAACTCCGGGAGTTGGTGATGGACAGGGAGGCCTGGCGTGCTGTGATTCATGGGTCGCAAAGAGCCGGACACGACTGAGCGACTGAACTGAACTGATAGTGACATGAATTCACCATTAGCATCATACAGAATAATTTCACTGCCCTAGAAGTCCTCTGTGATCCATTCATTCCTCCCTTCCTCCCTCCCTCCCACCAAACTCCAAACTACTAGTGATCATTGACCTTTTTACTCCATAGTTTTGCCTTTTCTAGACTGTTAAGGAGTTGGTGAATTAGTCAGGGCTTTCCTGAGAAGCTTCCCCAGGGGCTTAGTCGGTAGAGAACCTGCCTGTGATACAGGAGACCCAGGTTCAAGCCCTGGATATGGAAGATCCCCTGGAGAAGGAAATGGTAACCCACCTCAGTATCTTGCCTGGAGAATTCCACAGAGAAGCTGAGCAGGCTACAGTCTGTAGGATCACAAAGAGTTAGACATGACTGAGTGATTAACTTCTTGAGAAGCAGAACTAGTAGGATGTGTGTGTGTCTGTGTGTGTGTGTGTGTGTGTGTGTGTGTGTGTGTATACAAGGGGAAGGAATTTAGCATAAGGAAAAGGCTCATGTAATTATGGAGACAAAGTCCCAAGACCGTCATCAGTTGGCTGGAAAGCCAGGAGAGCCAGTAATGAGAGCTCCTGCCCAGATACCAGGGCTCCAGATCAGGTAGGGCAGACGTTTCAGTCTGAGTGTGAAGATGGAAAAACATCAACGTCTCTCCTTAAGGCAGGCAGGCAAGAGGAGTTCCACTCAGCTCTTTGCTCTATTAAATCTTCAGTTGATTAGATGGGACCCACCCACACTGGGGAGTTGTTGGTATTCAGTGACTGCTGCTGCTGCTGCTAAGTTGTTTCAGTCGTGTCTGACTCTGTGCAACCCCATAGACGGCAGCCCACCAGGCTCCCCCGTCCCTGGGATTCTCCAGGCAAGAACATTGGAGTGGGTTGCCATTTCCTCCTCCAATGCATGAAAGTGAAAAGTGAAAGCAAAGTCACTCAGTTGTGTCCAACTCTTAGCAACCTCATGGACTACAGCCTGCCAAGCTCCTCCGCCCATGGGATTTTCCAGGCAAGAGTACTGGAGTGGGTGCCACTGGCGTCTCCGATTCAGTCACTAAGTCACATCTAACTCTTTGTGACCCCATGGACTGTAGTACACCAGGCTTCCCTGTCCTTCACTATCTCCTAGAATTTGTTCAGATTCATGTCCATTGAGTCAATGATGACACCCAACCATTTCATTCTCTGTCCCCCACTTCTCCTGCCCTCAGTCTTTCCCAGCATCAGGGTCTTTCCTAACGGTCAGGTCTTCACAGCAGGCAGCCAAACTATCTGAGCTTCAGCTTCATATCAGTCCTTCCTATGACTATTCAGAGTTGATTTCCTTTAGGACTGACTGGTTTGATCTCCTTGCAGTCCAAGGGATTCTCAAGAGTCTTCTCCAGCATCACAATTAGAAAGCATCAATTCTTTGCTGCTCAGCCTTCTTTATGGTCCAACTCTCACATCTGTACACAACCACTGGAAAAACCATAGCTTTGACTAGACAGACCTTTGCCAGCAAAGTGATGTCTTTGCTTTTCAATGTGCTGTCTTGGTTTGTCATAGCTTTTCTTTCAAGCTGCAAATGTCTTTTAACTTCATGGATGCAATCACTGTTCATAGTGATTTTTGGAGCCCAAGAAAATAAAATCTGTTACTGTTTCCATTGTTTCCGCACCTATTGCCATGAACTGATGGGATCAGGGGCCGTGATCTCCGTTTTTTGAATGTTGAGTTTTAAGCCACCTTTTTTGCCCTCCTCTTTCATCTTCATCAAGAAAGCAATCTGCTTTCCTCATTCTACCACTCAAATTCTAATCAATTCAGAAACACCCTCCTGGATACACCTGGAATCGTGCTTGGGCAATAGTCGGGGAGCCCGTGACTCATGCGAGCTGCCGCTTACAGGGCCTCACGCAGAATGAGTGATTTTCAGATGTGCTTCCTTCACTGAGTGATGTGTGCTTGCCTTCCGTCCACGTCACTTCAGTGCTTGAAACTCATCTCTTTTTAGTCCTGAATAATATTCCGCTGCACGGACAGACTACTGCTTCCTCATTAACTGAAGGGCATCTTGGTTTCTTCCAAGCCTTGGAAATGATGATACAGCTGCTATAAACACCTATATGCAGATCTGTGAGTGGACTCAAGTTTTCAACTCATTTGGGTAAATCCAAGGGGCATAATTGCTAGATCAGACCGTAAGAGTGTGTTTAGTTTTGTGAAAAATCATCACAGTCTTCCTAAGTGAACGTCAAGGTTGCTTAGTCATGTCTGACTCTTTCCGACCCCTTGGATTTACTGTCCATGGAATTCTCCAGGCCAAAGTACTGGAATGGGTAGCCTTTCCTTTCTCCAGTGGATCTTCCTGACCCAGGAATCGAACTGAGGTCTCATGCATTGCAGGCAGATTCTTTAACAACTGGGCTGTGAGGGAAGAGCCATCTTCCTGCGTGACTGCCCTATTCTGCATCCCCGCCAATAGGCAATGATGCTGTAGAAATAATTTCTCCCGGAACCAGTGGCAGCCTGCCCTGGAGTCTTGCTGTCTCCATTCCCATTCTGCCTGCTGCCTGCTAATTCAGTTCAGTCGTGCCCTATTGTCTGTGATCCCACGGACTGCAGCCCACTAGGCTCCTCTGTCCATGGGACTTCCCAGGCAAGAATTCTAGAGTGGGTTGCCATGCCCTCTTCCAGGAGATCTTCAACCCAGAGACAGATCCCCCATCTCTTACATCTCCTGCATTGGCAGGTAGATTCTTTACCACTAGCTCCACCTGCGGAGCCCCAGATTCCCTTTCTACATCTCCCCTTCTCGTCTGTCTACTCCATAAAGGAGACGTCTGCAGAGCTCCCTTCCTCCAACCCTACACGGAGCATCCGCACCACCCTCTCCCAGCTGCCCCGCCGTATGAACCCCGCGTGGTCCTTGGTGGGTGAGCCATGCTCCGTCAGGGGAGCGCCCACAGGTACCGGGCCTCTGCGCTTCCGGAGCTTCAGTGCCTGGAAATCCCGTCCCACCTCACACAGAGAACCCCAGCCCGTTCTCCCACCCCCACTACTCACACCCCCTGTTCGCCTTGGCTGCCCCAAGGGCCAACCCCCCCTCGTGAAGTAGGTGCCTGCACCCAAGGGTGGCAGGAGACAAGCCCTCCCCATGAGGTCCTCAGACAGGGAGGCGGTCTCTACCCGCCCGGGGTGGTCCCCCATCCATGAGCTCGGGGACCGGGAAGCAGAGCCTCCCATCGCGCCCCCACGGGAGCTGTCAGGCCTGGGACCCGAGAGAGAGGTGGCCGAGTGGGATGTCCACTCTGTGCCTCTGAAACGAGCCTCCCCAGCAGAAGGCAGACCCTGTCTGCCGCCCCCGGGAAAGCCTGCAGGCGGGCAGGGCAGGCTCCCAGGCTTTGCTCCACAGATGACTACATGCTTTGATTTCACGTTGTGATTCATGGTTATAAACTGATGGCATTTCCAGCAGAAATTTATAGAATGTTTTGAAGTTCTCCATTTGATTTCTCATGCACTTTATCATTTCCTTATCTCAGTAAGGCAGCTATTATTTGTCACAAGAAGCGGAAAATAGTAGGAGGTGATGAATTCTGTAAACTCACACCAGAAATTAAACCCCAGGATGTGGACGGGAGTCCCAGGAGTGGAGTACACTTTCTCCGGAAGCACACTTTGTTCCCTGATCACGTGGCATAAATGTCACCTCCCCAGAAAGCCCCCAGAGAGACCCCCC
>SJYC01094639.1:0-17698 GCA_006408675.1 Madoqua kirkii
CTCCTCTCACCGCTGTCACACTCTCTTTTCTTCTCCGCAGTTCTTTGCTGCTTGCCTTTTCCTGGTCTGCCCGTCTCTCTCGGTCATCTGGCTATACCCAGCACCGCTGTGGAGAGTCACTGAGGCAGTCTGAGCAGCTGGGTACTACTACCGTCCTGCTTTACAGGTGAGGAGAGTGGGGCGCAGAGAGGGCAAGAGAACATGCCCAGGTGAGGGGTGGCCAGGAGCGGAATGCTGGCTATCGGCTCAGGCCTGCCTGGAACCGCCGCGGAGAGCCCACCGCCTTCGCCAGGATTCAGGCTCTCCCCCAAGGGGGCTGCACCCAGACGCGGCCTGTCGTCCTCCCCTCTCCTCTCCAGACCCGCCAGGAGTGTCAGGGGTTGGGGGATGCAGAAGGGCCTGCGTCCCCAGCGGGGGACAGCAAGGCAGCTCCACCCTTCAGTGGCGGGGTTGCCGCGGGCGCTGCCCGGAGATGACTTCAGGAGGGGCTGCATCCCCAGGGCACTCCACCCGGGGTCCCTGCCAAGCTGCACACAGAGGGGCCGCAACGGTGTCCTCACTGCCCTGCAAGAGGAGTCAGGAAGTGCCTCTGCTAGACGGAGGCAGAACCCTCTTCCTTACCCCCAGGCTGCACCCACTCAGTGGTCATGGAAATGAAGTGCATGCGCCATCCTCCTCCGGGTGCCCCCGGGACGGTGCTCAGCCTGGCCTGGGTTCCCTTCAGTGGCGGGGTTGCCGCGGGCGCTGCCCGGAGATGACTTCAGGAGGGGCTGCATCCCCAGGGCACTCCACCCGGGGTCCCTGCCAAGCTGCACACAGAGGGGCCGCAACGGTGTCCTCACTGCCCTGCAAGAGGAGTCAGGAAGTGCCTCTGCTAGACGGAGGCAGAACCCTCTTCCTTACCCCCAGGCTGCACCCACTCAGTGGTCATGGAAATGAAGTGCATGCGCCATCCTCCTCCGGGTGCCCCCGGGACGGTGCTCAGCCTGGCCTGGGTGCCATGTCCCCTCCAGCATGCCTGCGGTTGGCGCCACACAGGTGGCATTGGGGGGGGGGGAGTATCTGGTTCCCAGTTGCCTGCCCGCTGCCAGGCCTGGCAGAGAAGGACGCACATCTGATGTCAGAGCCTCACTGACTGCCAGGTCGGGACCTTCTCCCAGGACCAGGGCTTGTTACCGCTAGCGCCATCAGGGGGCCTGGCTGCACGCTCCAGGGCGGGAACATGAACCCCCGCAGCGAGGGGCCAGGCGGGCAGCCAATGAGGATGGCTGGTCACCCAGGGTCCTCCCAGGCTCATTGACCAAGCTGAACGAGGTGCAGGTGTGTGAGGCTTGGCCACCTCCCTCCAGCAAACATACCTACCACTCAGGTCGTTCTCCTCCACTCCAGGTGCAGGGGAAGGGGTGGGGGTCACTGAGACCCCGAGGTCGCCGCAGACATTAGAGTCCACACCTACGGAGTGGTCTCCCGGCCGCTTGGCTGGGACCAGGATCAAAGCACCTGGCTGGAGAGCGGGGCTGGATTCAGCTCCCATTAGGACACGTCATTTGAGGGGCTCTGGAGAGCACGGTGAAGCTTCGCACAGGAGCAGGGGCTGTTGGACTCAAGCCCCTTGGAGTCAAAGCAATGCATTTCAGAATGCTCCTTGTTCACTCACTCCCTGCCACAGCCAGACCTCTGGAGTCTCTGAGTCTATAATCCTGGTCACCTCCCCAGAGCGCCCTGCCCTGGTGGAGTGAGACCCCATATGGAGGAACTGACTGACTTGGGGCTTGAGGAACCTAAGTGGACTCTGTCTTTCTTCAGGGGACCCATCAGGGGTCACATCTCCCGGGCACAACTTCCAGAAGAAATCTGCCACCTGGTTTAGGGGCTTCCTCAAGAAGCGTGACAAGCATTTCCTGCAAAGTCAGCCTAGAGACAGAAGCGCACAGGGCTGGCATTTCATGATGAGAACTATGCTTTGAGGTTAAGAACATGGTTTCTCTTAAGAAGGGACGGAAGCAGTTCCTTCACGCTTGGACCCCTTAAGAGACATCTGGGCCCACACTTCTGGAAGTCTCTTCCCAAACTCTGGACCCACAGACAACGAATGCTCCCTGAATGGAGTTCACTAAGCAAGTAAGTGGGGAAATGGGCCTTCTGACCTCCTCTCTTAGAAACTGGGGAAACCCATCAGAGCTGGGGGAACTTGGAGAGTCTGGGTGAAGGGGGACCTTATAAATGCAGATTTCTATTTTTCATGGAAGATTCAAATGACACCAGATGATTCAAGGGAGACGCAGTGACATCGCGGGCAGGACTGCACCCGGAGCTCATGGGTTTGGGGGCCTTTCCTTCTGCAGGCAGGGCGATAGTTTGACTCCTTCCTATGGATTCCTACGGAGTTCCAGGCAGGGTGACTCAGACTGCGGGTCACCCCCCGGCCTCCCTCCAGGGAGGCCTGTGCAGTCCTCTCCATGGGCTCGGCTGCAATGCCCACCCTCTCCCAAGGGCAGTGCCTTCCTCTGCCTCTTGACTCTTACGTCTGCTGCTGCTGGAAGCTTCACTGTCGTTGCAGATGTGGCCTGCGAGCTGAGACGTGTATGTGCTTCCTTTGCAAACGGACTCATGGGGCAGCACATGGAGCCAGCAAGGGACACCAGGGGGGCTGGCCTCATTCTGCAGAGGCCAGGGACTCCGTCTTCCAGCCACACGCATGGAGTGGCGGGGCCGTTGGCGGGGCTCACCTCCAGTAGGCATGCTGCTCACAGGCGCTTTCTCGTGTCCCCAGGAAGCTCCTATCATCAGACAGCCTGAAATTACAGAAGGAAGGTTTGACATCAGAAAGCAACCTGGAAGAAGGATCCGGATACCCACTAACCCACCAGCTTTCTGGAAGAACAAGCTCCCCGTGTTGCCCTCTGGGAAAGGTCACATGATTTAGGAAAGAGACCTTCTGAAGCTGTGGCTGCCTGGGCCCCTGGTGCTGAGATATCTGACTCAGCACTCTCACCGTGACAGGCTGGACACACGGAGCGTCTGAGAGAGCTGGACACACAGGGCAAGCAGAGAGAGCACCCTCCTCAGTGTGGGCGGGGTCACCCAGCCCTCCGGGACCCAGCAGAAGTAAAGGGCTGCGGAAGGTTGCACGCACGCTGCCCGACTCCCCAGGGGGGCCTGCTGGCTTCTGATTTAGGGCCCTCCCGGATCTCCAGCTGCTAGAGGGCAAATTGTGGGATATTCCAAGCTCCTAATTCCAGGATCCAATTCCATATGGTAAGTTTCTATACCTACGTGCGCTGCGCTTAGTCACTCAGTCGTGTCTGACTCTTTGTGACCCCATGGTCTGGAAGCCCACCAGACTTCTTTGTCCGTGGGGATTCTCCAGGCAAGAATACTGGAGTGAGTTGCCATGCCCTCTTCCAAGGGATCTTCCCAACCTGAGGATTGAGCCCAGGTCTTCCACATTGCAGGTGGATTCTTCACCATCTGAGCCACCAGGAAAACCCAAGAATACAGGAGTGGGTAGGCTCTCCCTGCTTCAGGGGAACTTCCCAACCTAGACACTGAAAGCTATCTCTTACTTCTTCTGCCGTCTGGATCTCCTGAGACATGACGGTTGAGCGCTTGTTGCAATGCGCGAAGGGCGACGCTTCGCCCGCGACGCACTCGAAGATGTGGTTGACAAATGTGTTCATGATGTCCACGGCCTTGGGCGAAATACCGGTGTCTGGGTGCACCTGCTTCAGCACCTTGTATACGCAGATGGAGTAGCTCTCCTTGCAGCTGCGCTTGCGCCTCTTGCTGCCTTTCTTTCGGGCTTTGGTGACGGCTTTCTTGAAGCCTTTCTTGGGGTTCTTTGCCACTAGAGCCACCTGGGAAGCCCCATCTGTGTCTGTATCTGTCGGTTCGGTTCAGTCGCCCAGTCGTGTCCCACTCTTTGCAGCCCCATGGACTGCAGCACGCCAGGCCTCCCTGTCCATCACCAGCTCCTGGAACCTGCTCAGACTCACGTCCATAGATTTGGTGATGCCATTTCACCTTCTGTCGTCCCCTTCTCCTCCTGCCTTCAATCTTTCCCAGCATCAGGGTCTTTTCAAATGAATCAGTTCTTTGCCTCAGTCGCTAAGTATTGGAGTTTCAGCTTTAGCATTAGTCCTTCCAATAAATATTCAGGACCAATTTCCTTTAGGAATGACTGGTTTGATCTCCATGTAGTCCAAGGGACTCTCAAGAGTCTTCTCTAACACCACAGTTCAAAAGCATCAATTCTTTGGTGCTCGGCTTTCTTCATAATCCAACTCTCACATCCATACATGACTACTGGAAAAACCATAGCTTTGACTAGACAAAATTTACTTGGTAAAGTAATGTCTCTGCTTTTGAATATGCTATCTAGGTTGGTCATAACTTTCCTTCCAAGGAGTAAGCATCTTTTAATTTCATGGCTGTAGTCACCATCTGCAGTGATTTTGGAGCCCCAAAATAAAATTTCTCACTGTTTCCACTGTTTCCCCATCTATCTCCCATTAAGTGATGGGACCAGATGTCATGATCTTTGTTTTCTGAAAGTTGAGTTTTAAGCCAACTTTTTCACTCTCCTCCTTCACTGTCGTCAAGAGTATCTGTATCTAATCTCTTTCCGGGAGCTGCTGATGGACAGAAACCAGGCATGCTACAGTCTGTGGGGTCACAAGGAGTTAGACACGACTGAACGACTGAGCAACAAAAAATCCAACCTATATTCACACCTGCGTCTGTATTTATATCTCTATCTGAAAAGTGAAAGTAGTGTCCTACTCTTTGTGACCGCATGGATGTAGCCCACCAGGCTCCTCTGCCCATGGAATTCTCCAGGCAAGAATACTGGAGTGAGTTGCCATTTCCTTCTCCAGGGGATCTTCCCAACAAAAGGATCAAACCCCACTCTCTTGCGTTGCAGGTAGATTCTTTACCATCTGAGCAGGGAAGCCCATCTCTTTACCTGATTTAGCTCTATTAATATGCCTACGTGTATCTATATCTGCTGTGTTTCCCTAGAGACACCCAACACAGAGAAGCACTTCCAGGCTCTGTTCCCGAGGCCAGGGAAGCCTGTTGAGGGTCTGGGGGCCTCACCCTGTGCCTGCTTCTTTTCCGTGGGCTTCTCTGAACCCCAGATTTCCTGAACATCCACCCTGGGGTGTCCAAGCCTTCTGGGCAGCGGCAGTGGCAAATGGCGAGCTCCAGTGAGGTGAGGCCCACAGTCAAGCCACGTGGCCTCCCTGCCGGCTACCGAGGGGGCCTGGAGACCACCATCAGGTTTTTAATGGGACGGTCTGGTCAACTGCTGCAGCAACTCACGTACAGAGCGGTCTGGTGAAGGGTGCACCTGGAGCATGGTTCTCTGGGAGTCGGCCTCTGGCAGGACAGGGCCCACGCGTGTGCAGCAGACGGAGAGTGATGTGCGTGTGCCCGTTTCCAATGTCCCTTCCCCGCCTGCCTGGCAGCCCCTCTTGGAATCCCGGCCTTGTCCCCTGACTGGCCCTGATTCCCCTGAGGCTTGGGTTCTCACACTGCTCTTTAAGGTGAAAGCTAACCCACCGGGGCGCGGAGAGGTGCCCTCTGCTTTCTTCTCGTCGGGAAAATCACTGCCGCTGTAGTAATTTGCTCCCAGTAGTGGCCAAGCAGCTGTCTAAATTCCAGGGTCACTCCTTGCCCGCCTAAGCCCCGCTTTGCAGGGGCTCCGGGTCAGGTTTCAAATGAAGGCGCATTCCTGTACTAACCCAAAGCAGCCCCGGCCTCCCGCGCTTGTAAAGATGGATGTGTCCCGCTTCGCACTTCGGACACTTCAAAGACAGATCACGGCTGACAGGACGCTTCCTGAAACGTCCCCCAGCCGGGCGGCTCTCCTCCCGGGTGTCGAGAACGCTCAGGTTATCGCCCGGCTGTCTGGCGGGCGGCCGGTTCCCCTCCCCGTCCCCCTGCACTTGTTAAAAGCAATTAGTGTTTGCACCCGTGTCTGAACTTTGATTTGTTTCCAGGATGGGGATGTTGATACCCCTTCTGCTGGCTCCATAAATCACACGCGATTAAGTGACACTGTGTTAAAGTGTCGGAAACTCCTGGCTTTAGAGGAAGGGGCAGCCTCACGCAGGGGCCAAGGCTCGGTGGCCTCCCTGGGCTGCTGATCCGCTCTCTAGTCTGAGAGGGAACACAGCAGACCCCCTGACAGCCCAGGGCTGACCCTTGGCGGAGCCGAGTCTGCATCACGGCCGTCTCACAGGCAGGGAAACCCAGCTGCAAGGAGCGGGGTGCCGTCCCCTACCCCACAACCAGGAACCAGTTCCCAGGGCCTTGGAGCCGACTGCCGCCCTCAGCAGTGGGCAGGGTGCCCCTGGTGCCTGCTGTCCCTCGCCAGTGCCCAGACTGGGGGGCCCCACACCAGACTGTGCCCCCTGCCCCGGGGACCCAGCCGGCCCCTTCCTGGTCCGTGGGGCCAGGAGAAAGGGCCCCCAGCATTTTCCAGTGGTGTTGACATGCTACTGTGAAATGCGTGTGCCAAGTCACTTCAGTGGTCTCTGGCTATTTTTGACCCCATGGACTAGCCCGCGAGGCTTGTCTGTCCATGAGATTTTCCAGTTAGGAATATTGGAGTGGGTTGCCGGGCCCTCCTCCAGGCAAAGTCCCCAACCCAGAGATCTAACCCATATCTCACTACGTTCCTGTGTCTCAGGTGGGTTCTTTATCCCTGGGCCCACCTGGGACTGAGAAACAGGCCGGGACGCGAGCAGAACCAGCGGGAGGGAGGGGCGCTGGTCCAGGCTCTCACTGGCGAGGTGAGGCCATCCTGCTGTGCCCCAGACTCTGAAGCAGTGTTGGGGATCCCGACACCCATTTCCTGAGGCTCAAGGCACGAGGGTGGGGAGATGGGTGAACGCAGAGAACAAAGCAGAGGGGCTCATCTTGAGGGCCCTGCTAGGAGGACACCCAGGGCATGGGAGGCCAGGCCTGATGCTTACTTGCACCTTCACATCTGCGTCGGCCAGTGGGTCCAGGTGTGGCCCTTTCCAGGGAGCATACAAGCCACCAGGAGCTTCCCAAAGGAGGACGGAGGGTCCACCGCGAGTCCAAACAGCTTCGTGGCACGACTGAGTCCGCGTTCACTTTGGGTCTAAAGTGCTTTCTTTACTGACTTGCAATCTAGGGTTCGCAATGTACTGTTTCTCCTGTGAGGAACTTGCTGACACCTTTGCGGAGAATCCCATATGAACCAGGGAGAGATTTAAAAGCAGCAAGAAAATGAAGCCTGCTGCTTAGGTCAGATCAGGAAAAATCATGCCAGTTCTTTCTAAAGCTACTTTTATCCAGGTAGTTGCAAAAGCTGCTGGCAAGCATTGCAGCTGTACACATATTTATGCAGGTATTGGTAACGTGGAGGCCTGGCTGGCATGCTTGGGCTTGGATGCAGGCTGTCTCAGCCTGGATGCTCCCAGGTCAGTGCTTGGTGGCCTCTCAGAGAAACACTGTAAGGAGGCTGCCAGCAGGAGCCAAAGGCCCAGAAAGGAAACCTCCAAGGGCAGGAGGTGGGTGCCGGGACCAGGACTCGGGGCAGTGGTGGTGGACGTGGACACACGTCTCGTTCACGTGCATGGCTCTTGGCTCATAAAAATGCCATTTGTCAATTATTTTCACAAAAAAGTGAGGTGACACACTCATATAGATGTGGGGCTCCCCTGGTAGCTAGTTGCTAAAGAATCCGCCTGCAATGCAAGAGATCCTGGTTTGATTCCTGGGTCGGGTAGATCCGCTGGGGAAGGGATAAGCTCCCCACTCCGGTATTCTGGCCTGGGAATCCCATGGACTGTATAGTCTGTGGGGTCTCAAAGAGTCAGACATGACTGAGCAACTTTACCTTTCACTTTCATCTCATTCTGTGTGTGAGACTCGGGGTATATTTAAACTTTAAATTCAGATGTTCTTTTCAAAGATGGAGAGAAGTCCAGACTTAAATTTTGTCTGAAGGAGACGGGTGAAAGGCACATTTAAATGTGTCTGCCCACGTACATGATTAGAATTCTGCTGTGATTTTGGGTGTTACTAATGAAAACAGCACCAGCAATCCACTCTCCCTCTGCAGTGTCGATACGGTCTACATCGCCCAAGGAAGAAAAGGCTGATGGGTGAGGTCATCCCCAGAAACCCAACACCTCTAAACGGTTTATTCCGAGGTGGCCGGGTCTCTTTTCAGGGATTTACCTTAATAATACTGTTCCCGGAGAGTCTGGTTTAGATCAAATCAGGTTAAAGATCATGACTGTCAAAAGATGATGTCATCAGATCTCATTACTAGTAAAGTCAGGGTCATCCTGAGTACAGAAGCAGGTTGGAATTTGGGCTCTGTTTACCTTAAAACTTGCTCTAAAACATAAAATCCCAAGTGATACAGAGACAGCTATTGTAACATAATATCTTGGAAGCTGCTGGCATTGCCTGCCTAGAACCCAAGCTGCAAAGGGCTGCCAGTTTCTCTGTATTTTATAGCAAGAATGTACCAAATCAAAAGTAGAATTACATCTGTTGCTAACGTATTTAGTGAAAAGCAAAGGAGAAAAAGAAAGATATATCCATCTGAATAAAGATATATCCATCTGAATGCAGAGTTTCAAAGAGTAGCAAGGAGATATAAGAAAGCCTTCCTCAATGAACAGTGCAAAGAAATAGAGGAAAACAATAGAGTGGGAAAGACTAGCGATCTCTTCAAGAAAATTAGAGATACTAAGGGAACATTTCACGTGAACATGGGCTCGATAAAGGAAAGAAATGGCATGGACCTAACAGAAGCAGGAGATATAAGAAGAGGTGGCAAGAATACACAGAAGAACTGTGCAAAAGGGTCATCATGACCCAGATAACCATGATGATGTGATCACTCACCTAGAGCCAGACATCCTGGAATGCAAAGTCCAGTGGGCCTTAGGAAGCATCCATATGAACAAAGTTAGTGGAGGTGATGGAATTCCAGCTGAGCTGTTTCAAATCCTGAAAGATGATGCTGTGAAAGTGCTGCACTCAATATACTAGCAAATTTGGAAAACTCAGCAGTGGCCACAGGACTGGAAAGGTCAGTTTTCATTCCAATCCCAAAGAAAGGCAATGCCAAAGAATGCTCAAACTACACACAATTGCACTCAGTTAGGCTCAGTTCAGTTCAGTAACTCAGCCACGTCCAACTCTTTGTGACCCCATGCACTGCAGCATGCCAGGTTTCTCTGTCCATGCATCTCACAAGCTAGCAAAGTAATGCTCAAAATCCTCCACGTGGAGCTTCTACAGAATGTGAACTGAGAACTTCCAGATGTTCAAGCTGGATTTATACAAGGCAGAGGAAACAGAGATCAAATTGCCAACATCATAGAACAAGCAAGAGGGTTCTAGAAAAGCATCTACTTCTGCGTCACTGACTATGGTAAAGCCTTTGACTGTGTCAGTCACAACAAACTGTGGAAAATTCTTCAAGAGATGGGAATACCAGACCACTTTACCTGCCTCCTGAGAAATCTGCAGGTCAAGAAGCAACAGTCAGAACCAGACATGAAACAATGGACTGGTTCAAACTTGGGAAAGGAGTACACCAAGGCTATATTGTCACCTTGATTATTTAACTTGCATGCAGAGTACTCCATATGAAATGCCAGGCTGGACGGAGCACAAGCTGGAATCAAGATCGCAGGGAGAAATATCAATAACCTCAGATATGCAGATGACACCACCCTTATGGCAGAAAGCGAAGAACTAAAGAGCCTCTTGATGAAGGTGAAAGAGGAGGGTGAAAAAGCTGGCTTAAACTCAGCATTCAAAAGACAAAGATCATGGCATCTGATCTCATCACTTCATGGCAAATAGATGGGGAAAGAATGGAAACAGCGACAGACTTCATTTTCTTGGGCGCCAAAATCACTGTGGTTGGTGACTGCAGCCATGAAGTTAAAAGATGCTTGGTACTTGGAAGAAACTCTGTGACCAACCTAGACAGCATATTAAAAAGCAGAGACATTGTTTTGTGGACAAAAGTCTGTATAGTCAAGGTTGTGGCTTTTCCAGTAGTCATGTATGGATGTGAGAGCTGGACCATAAAGAAGGCTGAACACCAAAGAACTGATGCTTTGAACTGTGGTGTTGGAGAAAAATCTCGAAAGTCCCTTGGACTGCAAGGATATCAAACCAGTCCATCTTAAAGGATATCAGTCCTGAATATTCATTGGAAGGACTGATGCCAAAGCTCCAATACTTTGGCCACTTGATGCGAAGAGCTGACTCATTTGAAAAGACCCTGATGCTGGGAAAGATTGAAGGCAGGAGGAGAAGGGGATGACAGAGGATGAGATGGTTGGCTGGCATCACAGATTCGATGGACAAGAGTCTGAGAAAACTCTGGGTTGGGTGGTGGACAGGGAAGCATGGCAAGCTGCAGGTCCTGGGATTGCAGAGTCGGACACGACTGAGAGACTGAAACGAGCTGAATGTATTCAGTTCACCTGCGTGTGTGTGTGTGTTAGTCAGTCATGCCCGACTCTTCGCAAGCCCATGGACTGCAGCCCTTCAGGCTCCGCCGTCCATGGGATTTCCCAGACAAGAATACTGGAGTGGCTTTCCATTTCCTTCTCCAGGGGATTTTCACAACCCAGAGAACAAACCCAGGTCTCCTGAACTGCAGGTGGAACTTTACCACTGAGCCACCAGGGAAGCCCGTACAATTTGCTTATTTTTTGATCATGTACTTATTGATGACGTCATTTGTGCTGGAAACTCTTCAGGCTCCATGGGCACCACTGTGACCAAACCAGACAGCACGCTGCCCTCTAGAAGCTTGCATTGTGGGGTGAGGAGACGGACACTAAGCAGAGCAATGAGTCCTCGCCAGTGGCCCAAGTTGAGAGGCACTATGGACCCAACATTGCCTCTAGCATCCCCACCCCTTCGCTGCTCTGATTTAGCCACCAGAGATGCGCACATCAACAATCAAATGCAATTTATTTTTTAATTGACTCATCTACAAAACAGAAATAAGAGTCATAGATATACAAAACACACTTGTTCCTGGGAGGAATGGGGAGAGGACAAATTGGGAGGTTGGGGTTGATATGTGTGCACTGCTATATATAAAAGAGATAGCTTGTAAGGACCAGCCGTATAGCACAAGCACCTCCACTCAGTACTCCACAGTGACCTGCATGGGAAAAGAATATAGAAAGGAACGGCCACTGCATATGTAGAACTGAGTCACTTTGCTGTGCACTTGAAACTAACACAATATTGCAAATCCCTTATATTCTGATAAAAATTATTTTAAAATATATATGCAGACTGCTACAGTGAACTGTAAAAGTTAGGTCATCAAGGTAATGGGAAGATAACCAGCAATATGGGAGAAGACTGTGGCAAATTACATACCTCATGAAAGATGTGTGCACAAAGAACTCTTACAACTGAACAACAAAAAGACAAAGGACCTACTTTAAAAAAACAGAAAAATGGGCTCAAGAAAAAAGTGAACATCTAAATAACTGATTTCATTTAATAAACTAAATTCCTAGAAAACATCAAGCCCAGTGAGTTTTACTGTGTGCAATTCTATGAAACACTTGTGAGAAACGATTCTAATTCAAAACAAACTGTTTCAAAACACTGAAGAGGAGGAAACACATTCTAAATCATTTCACAAGGCTATTAGTACGCTGAAAAAAATTTTTTTAATTAAAAATTTAAAAATTCAAACTTCAGTGTCCATCATGAGTTCAATTCAGTCGTTCAGTCATGTCCAGTTCTTTGCGACCCCATGGGCTGCAGCACGCCAGGCCTCCCTGTCCATTACCAACTCCTGGGGCTTACTCAAACTCATGTCCATTGGTGATGCCATCCAACCAGCTCATCCCCTGTCATCCTCTTCTCTTCCTGCCTTCAATCTTTCCCAACACCACGGTCTTTTCAAATGACTCAACTCTTCGCATCAGGTGGCCAAAGTATTGGAGTTTCATCTTCAACATCAGTCCTTCCAAAGAATACCCAGGGTTGATCTCCTTCAGAATGGACTGGTTGTATCTCCTTGCAGTCCAAGGGACTCTCAAGAGTCTTCTCCAACACCACAGTTCAAAAGCATCAACTTTTTGCTGCTCAGCTTTCTTTATAGTCCAACTCTCACATCCATACATGACCACAGGAAAAACCATAGCCTTATCTAAATAGACCTTCATTTTCAATGTCTCTGCTTTTGAATATACTATCTACGTTGGTCATAACTTTTCTTCCAAGGAGTTTCATGGCTGCAAACACCATCTGTAGTGATTTTGGAGCCCCAAAATGAAGTCTGACACTGTTTCCACTGTTTCCCCATCTGTTTGCCATGAAGTGATGGGACCAGATGCCATGATCTTTGTTTTCTGAATGTTGAGCTTTAAGCCAACTTTTTCACTCTCCTCCTTCACTTTCATTAAGAGGCTCTTTAGCTCTTCTTCACTTTCTGCCATAAAGGTGGTGTCATCTGCATATCTGAGGTTATTGATATTTCTCCCAGCAATCTTGATTCCAGCTTGTGTTTCTTCCAGTCCAGGGTTTCTCATGATGTACTCTGCATAGAAGTTAAATAAGCAGGGTGACTATATACAGCCTTGACGTACTCCTTTTCCTATTTGGAACCAGTCTGTTGTTCCATGTCTAGTTCTAACTTTCTCCCTCTACCGCAGAGTCCACAAAACTGTTCTATACATCTGTGTCTCTTTTGCTGTCTCGCATACAGGGTCATCATTACTATCTTTCTAAATTCCATATATATGTGTCAGTATACTGTATTGGTGTTTTTCTTTCTGGCTTACTTCACTCTGTATAATCGGCTCCAGTTTCATCCACCTCATTAGAACTGATTCAAATGGATTCTTTTTAATGGCTGAGTAATACTTCATTGTGTATATGTACCACAGCTTTCTTATCCATTCATCTGCTGATGGACATCTAGGTTGCTTCCATGTCTTGGCTATTATAAACAATGATATAATGAACATTGGGGTACACATGTCTCTTTCAATTCTGGTTTTCTCGGTGTGTGTGCCCAGCAGTGGGATTGCTGGGTCATAAGGTAGTTCTATTTCCAGTTTTTTAAGGAATCTCCACACTGTTCTCCATGGTGGCTGCACTAGTTTGCATTCCCATCAACAGTGTAAGAGAGTTCCCTTTTCTCCACACCCTCTCCAGCATTTATTGCTTGTAGACTTTTGGATCACAGCCATTCTGACTGGCGTGAGGTGGTACCTCACTGTGGTCTTGATTTGCATTTCTCTGATAATGTGTGATGTTGAGGATCTTTTCATGTGTTTGTTAGCCATTGTATGTCTTCTTTGGAGAAATGCCTGTTTAGATCTTTGGCCCATTTTTTGATTGGATCGTTTATTTTTCTGGAATTGAGCTGCAGGACTTGCTTGCATATTTTTGAGATTAATTCTTTGTCAGTTGCTTCATTTGCTATTATTTTCTCCCATTCTAAAGGCTGTCTTTTCACCTTGCTTATAGTTTCCTTAGTGGTGCAGAAGCTTTTAATTTTGATTAGGTCCTGTTTGTTTATTTTTGCTTTTATTTCCAACATTCTGGGAGGTGGGTCCTCTAAGGCCCAGTTGGCTTCACATTCCAGGATGTCTGGCTCTAGGCTCTAGGTGAGTGATCACCCCTTTGCTTTTTGCTTCTCTTCTTTTCACAACAACTTGTAAGGCCTCCTCACACAGCCGTTTTGCTTTTTTGCATGTCTTTTTCTTGGGAATGGTCTTGATCTCTGAATCTTGTACCATATCATGAACCTCCGTCCATAGTTCATCAGGCACTCTCTCTATCGGATCTAATCCCTTGAATCTATTTCTTGCTTCCACTGTATAATTGTAAGGGATTTGATTTAGGTCATACCTGAATGATCTAGTGGTTTTCCCTACATTCTTCAATTTCGGTCTGAATTTGGCAATAAGGAGCTCATGATCTGAGCCACAGTCAGCTCCTGGTCGTGTTTTTGCTGACTGTATAGAGGTTCTCCATCTTTGGCTGCAAAGAATATAATTAATCTGATTTCGGTGTTGACCGTCTGGTGATGCCCGTGTGTAGAGTTCGTCATAAACATAGAGGCAAAACTCAAGACCCATTAGAAGCTGAATGCACGATCCATCCAAAGGGCAGTGTGGTGGGACCAAACTGGGCTTGTACTGAAGACACAAGATCGGTTCATCACACAGAAATTAATCTATGCAACCTTCCAGGTAACCAAAGTGAGGGAGAAAAGATCATACAACTGTAAACAAATGTAGGGAAAATTTTCTAAATTACAAGCATTTATACTAAGATTCTACACATGATAAAAATAAAAGGAAACTATGTCAAGTGATAAAGGGTCTGTGGAAAGAACTATAGATCGTATCACCCAGTGGTCAAATACTGAGGGTTTTCCACCTGAGATCAGAAACAAGATGACGAAATTCACTCTCATCACTTACATTCAACATTAACATGGGATGCTAATCTGTATGGGAAAACAATAAAGAGATTCAGATTGGAAGAAGTAAAACTGGGCCATAGATCTCATACTTGTGTAGATAGAAAAGCCTAAGGAATCTCTAGGATAATTACTGGAATAAGTGAATTTAATGATATTGCAATATGCTACATTAAAGGAATATGTATGTATATGCTTGAAAATGGGTTGAAAACCCCAAACCATTTACAATACCATCAAATATATAAACTCTATAATAGCATCAAATGCATGTAAGGCGCTAGACTGGAATTGTAAACTATTGATAATAAAAATTAAAGAATATTTAAATTAAGGAGAGACATATCGTGCTCAGGTGTTGAAAGACTCAATACTGTTATCTGTCAGTTTTCCCCAAATTAATCTACATTAAAGCAATTTCAGTAAAGAGCTTCAACAGATTTTTTTTTCTAGAAATTGACAGGATGATTTGAATTTAAAACAAAATACAGATAAGCAAACACACACACACCTACACATATCAAAACAAGAAAAAAAAAAAAGACAGAGTCTGCATAAAGTCAAGACTTACTATGAAAGTTCAGTAATTAAAGTTATGTGATATTCCAGAAGGCAAAAGGAGAAGGGGGCAGCAGAGGATGAGATAGCTGGGTGGCATCACCGACTCCGTGGACAGCAGTGTTGGGAAGCGGGTCTGAGAGCTGGTCCCAGCAGTGGGTCAGCTCTGGTGAGCTGTGGCCGCCCCTTCAGTTCTGAGGTCCCACACATCCTATACCTTGTGTTCACATGCCCTTCCATGAGCTGTGAAGAGTCACACCAACCCCCCTTGACTTCCTGAAGCAAGTGCTGTTACAAGGTTAGTTTTAAATAGTTAAAAAGCCTTTAACATTTCAATGATGCAAAGTTAAGGACAGCTACAGAAAAGGTCAAATCCAGTTTTATGTAATTAAATGATGGAATATCTGAAGCAAAATATTAAAGCATTAACACTCTCACGTAAAACGTAATCAAAATATTTCAAAATGAAACAGCCACTTTCAATGCCCGATGCCCCCATCCCCAAGGAGAAGAGCCTTGGGAAAAAAGGATATTTAATTCAAAAAAAATTTTTTAGAAAGGATATTATGTTGCCAGAAAAAGAAAATAAAGATAGAATAAGGTGTATTAAGGAGAGAATGTTTGCATAACACCCTGAAATTAACATACCGTGTGCAATAGTTGACACAGTTCATTCTAAAACCGATAAATCAGTCACAGGAAAAATAAACACCAACTAAAGAGAAATAGATCACCAGTTGAGGCGTATATATCAAGGATGGAATCAGATGTGCACGCTACCTGTTGACACAATGGGGATTTTCTGCTGAATCAGACACTTAAGCTACTCAATCAGAGTGAACGCCCACTGAGCCAGGCACGGCTCTAGCTGGACGCACCGCGGCCACTGCCTGCGCCCGCGCAGCTGCTACAAATTTCTAGCAGATTAGGATGGCCCTAATGCATGTTCTGCTCATATTTTCTGAGCCGCAAGCATGAAGAGTGACTGCTACTTAGTAAAAAGCACTTGCAGTTATGCCCTCTTTTTTCACTCAGTTTGTACAATCTTTCTCAAAATGCTTACAGGCATGGGAAAACTGTAAGGTGGTCCTGGGACCCTTGCCCTGGTGAAGACCCTTCCCCGTGCACAGGGACCTGTGGCTGCTCCTGACCAGTGGGACATGGCAGAGTTGAGAGGTGTCATCCGCTGACTGCACAAGGATTCCCGAAGGCTCCACTTTTGGTTTGAAGAAGCAGGCTGCCGTGAACCATATTCTAAATTAAAGTTGGGGTGTAACTTACACAGACTGTGACCAGCTGGTGCCACCGAAAGCCGGATTGTTGTTGTTCAATCGCTCAGTCCTGTCTGACTCCTTGCGACCCCATCGACTGCAGAATGACGGGCTTCCCTGTCCTTCTCTCGAAGTTTGCATAAATTAACATTCATTGAGTCGGGGATGCCATCAAACCATCTCATTCTCTGTCGTCCCCTTCTCCTGCCTTCAATCTTTCCCAGCATCAGGGTCTTTTCCAGTGAGTCTGCTCTTCACATCAGGTGGCCAAAGGACTGAAGCTTCAGCTTCAGCATCAGTCCTTCCAATGTATATTCAGGATTGATCCTTTAGGATTGACTCATTTGATCTCCTTGCTGTCCAAGGGACTCGAGAGTCTTCTCCAGCACCACATTTTGAAAGCATCAGTTCTTTGGCACTCAGCCTTCTTTATGATCCAACTCTCACATCCATACATGACTACTGGAAAAACCATCGCTTTGACTAGATGGAAAGCAGGGTCCAGTTCAATCGCTCAGTCCTGTCTGACTCTTTGCAGCCCCATCGACCGCAGCGCGCCAGGCCTCCCTGTCCATCACCAACTCCCGGAGCTCACTCAGACTCATGTCCATGGAGTCGGGGATGCCGTCCAGCCATCTAATCCCTTGTCTTCCCCTTCTCCTCCTGCCTTCAGTTTTTCCCAGCACCAGGGTCTTTTCAAATGAGTCAGTTCTTCACATCAGGTACCCAAAGTATTGGAGTTTCAGCTTCAGCATCAGTCCTTTTAATGACTATTCAAGACTGATTTCCTTTAGGGTTGACTGGCTGGATCTCCTTGCTGTCCAAAGGACTCTCAAGAGTCTTCTCCAACACCACAGTTCAAAAGCATCAGTTCTCTGGCGCTCAACTTTCTTTATAGTTCAACTCTCATATGCATACACAACTACTGGGAAAATGATAGCCGTGACTAGACAGACCTTTGTTGGCAAAGTAATGTCTCTGCTTTTTAATATGCTGTCTAGTTTGGTCATAACTTTCCTTCCAAGGAGTAAGTGTTTTTTAATTTCATGGCTGCAGTCACCATCTGCAGTGATTTTGGAACCCTAAAAAAATGAAATCTGTCACTGTTTCCACTGTTTCCCCATCTGTTTGCTATGAAGTAATAGGACCAGATGCCATGATCTTAGTTTTCTGAATGTTGAGTTTTAAGCCACCGTTTTCACTGTCCTCTTTCACTTTCAAGTGGCTTTTTAGTTCCTCTTCACTTTCGGCCATAAGGGTGGTGTCATCTGCATATCTGAGGTTATTGATATTTCTCCGGCAATCTTGATTCTGGATTGGTTACTTATATTTCTCAAGAGAGCCAGCCCCCTCATGCAAGACACACAGAAAGGTCACGGGATCA
>SJYC01094640.1:0-66222 GCA_006408675.1 Madoqua kirkii
GGAACTAAGGGTGGTGTCATCTGCATATCTGAGGTTATTGATATTTCTCCGGCAATCTTGATTCTGGATTGGTTACTTATATTTCTCAAGAGAGCCAGCCCCCTCATGCAAGACACACAGAAAGGTCACGGGATCAGGTATAGGGGTAGGGATAAGGCCTGAGCCAGTGCCCTTTTTTGGGGGGCTTTTCTGGGAAAGGCCAGGTGGAGTGGAGTGGAGTTAGCACCCTACAGTGGGTTAGGTCAGCTAACTCTTGTGAGCCGTGGGCTGTAGAGGGACTGTCCTAGAGACCTGGAACCTGGCCCCGGGCTAATTCCAGGCAGGCGATACGCTGGCTTGCGAGTGTCAGATAGAGGAGACGGCCGGGATGCAGGCTTGGGATTTGCTGGTCTGCGTGTGAAAGTCATCTCCTGGGCTAGCTGCTGCTATCCTGAGGAATGAGCCTTGGGCGGGGCAGTCTCCCTTTTGGCCTGCATGTTCAGTCCCTCAGTCCTGTCCAACTCTTTGCGACCCCATGGACTGTAACCCTCCAGGCTCTTTGTCCGTGAGATTCTCCAGGCAAGAATACTGGAGGGGGTTGCCATGCCCTCCTCCAGGGGGTCTTCTCGGCCCAGGGACTGAACCTGAATCTTCTGCACCGGCAGGAGGACTCTTCTCCATTGTGCCAACTAGGATGCCTCTCTCCTGGCCTGAAGGCCCTGAGGACCGCCAGGGTCTCAGTACCTCAGGAAATGAAGTTCACCTGTCTCTGTGATGATGGATGTCCAGCAGACAAATACGAAACCTTAAGAGAACACAGGACGGCCTCATTGCTGCTAGGAGATAGACCGTGGCGAGCAGCTGATGGAGTCTGGAGGCAGCCCTCTCTCCAGTCTAGCTCTGGGCCTCCCTGGCAGTTCAGCTGGTAAAGAAGCTTCCTGTAGTGTGAGAGACCTGGGTTTGATCCCTGGGTTGGGAAAATGCCGCAGAGGAGGGCATGGCAATCCACTACAGTATCTTGCCTAGAGAATCCCATGGACAGAGGAGCCGGAGGGCCACAGTCCATGGAGTCACAAAGAGTCGGCCACGACCGAGTGAGTGAGACACACACAGGCCTCTGATGAGAACTCACACTGGAGGACCCTCGACTGGGGACCCGAGCAGAGGACCCATGAGCCCTGCCTCCAGATCCCAGAAGCTGAGCAGATAAGCGTGTGATTTGGAACCCCCAGGTTTGTGGCGGTTCCCAGAGAAGCACCCGAGAAGCAGAACACTCATCCAAATAACCACAGTGCACGGACCACCGTGAAATACTTACTTTAAGAAAATTAGAAAGACATCGATTGCTATTGATGATGAGGGGTAATTGAGTTCAGAAATCCAGAGAGTACATATTCTCTAAGGTCTAAATATCAAGCACTAAATGGGCTTTTTCTTGCAGGTGATCCAGTTCAGATGAAGTCATGTGGGGAGAGGGAGGCTAATGCAACAGGCCTGGGGTCCTTATAAGAAGGACATCGTTCGGGCAGAGACTCACACGGAATCAGGACAGCGTGTGAACATGCAAGAACAGATGGGGTGGCACCCCTGCCAGCCCAGGGATGCCAAGGACACCAGCAAGCCCTCGGAAGCTGGAGGGGTCCTGGACCACATTCTCCATCACAGCCTGCAAAGGTGCTCACCCCTGGGTCTCGGGCTTCCAGTCTCCAGACAGCAAGAGAGAAAGTTTCTGCCGTTCAAGCCGCCCCGTCCGTGGTGGTGTTGCCTAGACTGGGCTCTCAGTCTCCCAGGGTTCCCTCCTGTGGTAAAGTCTGTGACCTCAGTTAAATCTGTGAAGCCTCCTTTGTCGTGGAACATAACATGCCCACAGGTTCTGAGAGCACGGAGAACATGGCCTCAGGTCCTAGGGTGACTGTACTTGAGGCTCCATTTCTCACCACGTGTGCCTGCTAAGTCACTCGGTCGCATCTGACTCTGCAGCCCCATCGACTGCAGCCCACCAGGTTCCTCTGACCATGGCGTTCTCTAGGAAAGGATACTAGACGGGGTTGCCACTTCCACCTCCGGGGGCTTCCTTCCCGACCCGGGGATCGAGCCCATGTCTCCCCCAGTGCAGATTCTTTACCCGCTGAGCCACCAGCACAGTCCCCTTTTCACCATTTGATGCCTCAGATTACTTTAATCCTCTGAGATAGGTGAGCTCTTGTTCCCATTTCCTGGAAATGAAAACTCAGGAAGAGGCTGTGCTGCCTCACCCACGTTACCCACCAGGCTGACGGACGCCCAGCTGCCCATGGCCCGCCAGGTCTCCGCGAGCGTGCAGGTGCATGGGAGTGACAGAGACCCTCTCCCCGGGTGGGCGCTTCCTTGCCCAGCCCTCAGTGACCTGCCAGAAACCCCACACGGCTTCTCTAAACCGCATCGCCCTCAAGCCTCAGAGGATGTTGCCTTTGCACGTGTGCAAGAGGCCTCAACAAGAAAGAGCGAACGCCCAGACGGCGGCGTGCATCTTCACCCTGCCGAGTCAGGGTCCTCTGTGAGTCAGCAAGAAGGGCCAGCACTCAGGGAGCCTCCATCCAATTCGGTCATGGATCAGGGACCCAGTCAACATAGATTTCAGCGTGGTTCTACAGAAGAAGGCAAGGACAGAGAGAGGACTCCTGCCCTGGAGGGGATCGCATTCTGGTTTTTAAAGAAAACGTACATTAAAAGTAGCACACAAAATACCCAAGGAAGCATGTACGTGAGAGCTAAGCCATGCATGAGCCCTGCCGTGCCCAGGGGTGAGGGCGATGCCCAGAGGTGAGGGCGAGGGCAGTTCACGCTCAGTCCAGAGAGAAGCCCGGGGGAGAACCTTGTGTTTGTTCAAGAAGAAAGGAAGGACTCGTGCCCCAGGGGGAACACGGTGTCTCAGGTGCCCTCTCTCCCTCTGAAACCACTCTGTTCCCCAGCCAGAAAGGCACAGACCAAAGACCAAAATGCGCTCAGGCAAATCTATCCTTCGCTTTCCTCCCTGCAGCCAGCTTTGGGAGCCCGTCTCTCTGTCTCTATCCAGAGACAGAAACTCAGATTCTCTGAAGAGAACTGTCTGGAGTCCCCTTGAGTCATTAACAGTTGTCGTTAAATTTCCAAATTCATGAATCACCAGCAAACAGTATTCTAGCCCATTGTCTTTCCTGTTCTCTGCAAAGGATCTCAACACACCAGCTGGCTCCAAGCCTCCAGAATCTTTCTCTTTTATTTTAAGTCTTTATTGAACTTGTTACAATATTGCTTTTGTTTCATGTTTTGGTTTTGGGGCCGAAAGGCATGTGGGATCCTAGCTTCCCAACAAGAGACCAAATGCACACCCCCTTCTCCTGAAGGTGAAGTCTTAACCGCTGCACCACAGAAAAGCTCCCAGAGCCTTTCCATGGGCAGCTTTCCTAAACCAGCCATCTCTTCAGAAACCACCCTTTGAGGCCGCTGGAGTCAAGAACGGTCAGGCCTCGCAGTCACACGGGGCCCTGCTGCTCCCACCCTCAACCAAATGTGTCTCCTGAAACCAAATGTGTCTCCTGAAACCGAGCAGACGGCTAGTAAACGTCACATCTCCAGACTAATATACAATTAGCTTTAAAAAAAAGTGCTTGCCATTTACAAGAGTTCCTATGTGACAATGGGATCAGGTAGGCAAAGAGGTTACAGGGTGCATTTTGCTCAGAGCATCCACCCCATTCTCACTGTCAGTGGCCGGGCGCCCAGTGAAGTTTGCCCAGGCGTCTCCTGGAGCGAAACCAGTGCCCTCCTCTCTGCGTCTGTGTGATCATGTCTGAGTCTGGGGTCATTTTCAAGCTTTTGGAGCAGCCACTCCACAGATGCCACGCTCTGTATTGCGAGGAGTTAATCCCGTTTCTTGAAAATGCCCAAGCGCTTTATGATGCTGGCAGGTCTTTATTCCGAGATGAGCCAGTTCAACCACAAGTGGATTTATCCCCTAATTGCTGCCACAAAATGCTCTGTTCTTTCTCTGAGATGAGACCAGCCGGGTCCTCCTCCAGCTCTCCAGGGAACTTGCCTGTTGCTGTCAGCCTGTTCAAGTGTGGGGAGGAGCTGTTATGACCCCCGGATGCTCAAGGAGAGTTTCTAGCGCGGGCGCCCCGCAGCCGGGCTTGTGGCTGCCGCCTCTGCAGGCTCCCGATGGAGAGCGTGGGCCACCACACCTGGCTGTGATGCCTCACGGCTGGCTCTTCAGGACCCCGGGGACGGCAGCGCCAATTTTCCTGTTAACTGCATTGTACTCAAATCTTTAACTATGTTATTTTAAGCTCTGTCCTTTATGGACTATCATAATTTTACACTGCTTTTACAAAATGAAGATTTTCAAGAAGACTCGTAAAAAGAACATTATTAAACAAATATAAGTTTATGATAATCTTTATATAATGCCACTGAACTGGGAAACAAATGACAAAACTCTGATGGAAAGCCTGATTACTTCATGTGGATCAACAGAAATCAAGTACATGAGCCTGAATGAATTGATTAATATGATTTATAACTTTGACTTTGGAACCCATACCAACCTGAATCTCTTTTCCAGGAAACCTTTTTCAGTTATGTTGTGACCTACAAGTTGATGAAGTGTGCCTTTGTAAGCAAAGATGAAACACTTACATTTTTCTCTCTACTTGACCCTGCCAGGATTTAGCTTCCCCTGTTGACTTTGCTGTGGACGCTGATGGTGTGTTGCTACTGGATAAAGCAAGTCACACTGAGCATTGTTTTGATTTGTTCTTTGCTTCCTTACTGTTTGTGCTTTTGTCTTTCTGCTACACTGTGACTTCGTTACCAGATGCATCACTTATAGCCTGTATTATTAGCTTCTTGTGTCTGACAGTGAGTAAGCAGGCCGTCAACAAATGTGACGATGTCTGGGCAACTTGAAACAACTGAACAAAAATACAGTTCTATATGCCATCAATAACTGAAATAGTGTGACTCTGCTGCTGCTGCTAAGTCGCTTCAGTCGTGCCCGACTCTTAGCAACTCCATGGTCTACAGCCCACCAGGCTCCTCCGTCCATGGGATTCTCCAGGCAAGAGCACTGGAGTGGGGTGCCATTGCCGTTTGGGGAAAAGCAACAAGGGAAATATCTCCTGGATGAGAACAGGGATCGAAGGTAGAGGAGTCAGAGAATCTTTTACTATCTATTGGTGGGGCTAATCTGGAGACTAACACCTGGATGACGTATCAACAAAAACTTTCCCCTGATCTGGAAGGAGCCTCCCAGCACTGGGGGTGCGGCTGGTCATGAAATGTGTCCCGAGTGTTGGCTGAGTTCCTGACCAAGTGGAGCCTGTGTGCTCAGTCCCTCAGTCCAAGGGGAGGGACTGATGGCTGGAGTGTTTCCTGCCACATTAGTGAACAAGGGTGCCACGATTCAGGTCAGTTCAGTCGCTCAGTTGTGTCCGACCCTTTTCGACCCCATGGACTGCAGCACGCCAGGCCTCCCTGTCTATCACCAACTCCTGGAGTCCAAGCAAACTCATGTCCATCGAGCTGCTGATGCCATCCAGCCATCTCATCACCCTTACAGCAGAAAATGAAGAGGAACTGAAAAGCCTCTTGATGAAAGTGAAAGAGGAGAGTGAAAAAGTTGGCTTAAAGCTCAACATTCAGAAAATGAAGATCATGGCATCCGGTCCCATCACTTCATAGGAAATAGATGGGGAAACAGTGGAAACAATGTCTGACTTTATTTTGGGGGGCTCCGAAATCACTGCAGATGGTGATTGCAGCCATGAAATTAAAAGACACTGACTTCTTGGAAGGAAAATTATGACCAACCTAGATAGCATATTCAAAAGCAGAGACATTTCTTTGCAAACAAAGGTCCATCTAGTCAAGGCTATGGTTTTTTCAGTGGTCAGGTATGGATGTGAGAGTTGGACTGCGAAGAAAGCTGAGCACCGAAGAATTGATGCTTTTGAACTGTGGTGTTGGAGAAGACTCTTAAGAGTCCCTTGGACTGCAAGGAGATCCAACCAGTCCATCCTAAAGGAGATCAACCCTGGGTGTTCACTGGAAGGACTGATGCTGAAGCTGAAACTCCAATACTTTGGCCACCTGATGCGAAGAACTGACTCATTGGAAAAGGCCCTGATGCTAGAAGGGATTGGGGGCAGGAGGAGAAGGGGACGACGGAGGATGAGGTGGCTGGGTGGCATCACCGATAAGGATGCCACACTCATCAGCAATTCCAGCCCTCCAGGGTGACTTCCTGAGCCGAAGGGCACCGGGAGGGAGAAGGACGCCTGCGGCGTCACAGCTGTCAGGTTGCAACCACTCCCTGTGGGAGCCCTGAGGACACTCAGGGCGTGAAAAACAGGATACTGGGCACAGAGGCTGAAACGCAAATGACGGAATGGTTTCACTGAGCCCAGACTCTTGAATATTCCCATACATAGAAAAGCACTGAATTCCTTAACTTAATACCTGGTTTCCTTCAGTTAGCAATAATCCTCTGATGTGCAGACTACCTGCCCTTTGTTACAAACTTCTACATAACCTGACTCTTCCCCTCGCCTCCTCAGAGCGGTTCTCTCAGAGCTACTTGAGATTTTGTCCCTCAGACTCAGAGTCCTAAAAATTCTCACCAAATAGCACATAACTCTTAACTTTTAGCTTATGACTATTTTTAAGTTGACAAATCAAAGAGAGTTTATGTAGTGTTCAGTAAAATAAACAATTTAGAGCACCTTGATTTATAAATACGAATTCATTCACCTTCACTTATACATTCTTAATTATTCTCACACATTTATTAAAGCAAATTCCCCAGGAAGCACTTTCTTCCATGAACTAAAAACAGAAGTGAAAACCAAACCAAACCAAAACAAAAAAGCAACAACAAAAAAGCTTTCCACAGTCCTCTCATTCAGACTTCACCACACTGGAGGTTTTCTCTTCTTGCCTTATTCGGGCAAACTCGAAGGACTTTGTGGCTTACATCTGCATATCAATCTCAAGCACACTTAGCCTACAAGCTAATAAGTTTCCTTGTGCCCCCCCTTTAAATTTATGAACATGGATTAATTGTATTCCGTGTTATTAGACAATCCCTTTCGATAAAATGTATGAAATGGTGATTTCTTAGGACCCCAAGCCCTCTGTGCAAATGTGATGCAAAAGGTTCTGAGCAGGAAGCAGCTACAATCATAAGCCCATCCCTGATGTTCTATCAGAGTAAATGCATTTTTCTCCTTCTGGTTGATTGACTTTGAGAAAATTCGTTGAATTTATTCAATCTTGGCTGTCAGTTGAACCATTTCCTTTTTCCAGGGTGCTGAAGAGCTTATTTAAATGATTCATTTGGTGGCTTATAAGTGATAAGCATCTCATACCTTTTAATAATTTGCATAAATATCTTGGCTCTACTCCAGCAGACACACCTGTTCAACAGGAGCCTGGTAATGTCAGCTCTCAGCGTCCTCAGGGGCGTCCTCTCCCTGAGGAGGCCCTTCCAACAGCAACTGAGGCACACAGCACGCACATGCCCTTCTGCATTTCAGCAAAAGTGAAGAACTATCCTGGGATTCTCTGGAGGGAAAAATGGAGCCCAGGAGAGGGTCACGTCCCAGGGCTCAGGCGAGTCCCTGGGACTTGCTGCCAAGCAAGGGTCCTTAGCTTCACGTAGGAAAGAATTCAAGGGGGGAGTGGCAGCAAAGAGAAAGCAGGTTTATTTAGAGAGATTCATGCTCCGTAGATGGAATGTGGTCCGTATCAGAAAGTGAGATCAAGCCCCAAATATGGAGTCAGTTTTTGTGGGCTGGGTAATTTCATATGCTTTCTCTATGATCCAGTGAATGCCGGCAATTTATCTCTGTTTCCCCTGCCTTTTCTAAGCCCAGTTTGAACACCTGGAGGTAGCAGACACGTATGGATGTGAGATTTGCACCATAAAGGCTAATGCTGAAGAAGTGATACTTTCAAACTGTGATGCTGGAGAAGACTCTTGAGAGGCCCTTGGACTGCAAGGAGATCCAGCCAGTCCATCCTAAAGGAGATCAGTCCTGTGTGTTCATTGGCAGGACTATTGCTGAAGCTGAAGCTCCAATACTTTGGCCACATGATGCAAAGAGCCAACTCATTGAAAAAGACCCTGATGTTGGCAAAGACTGAGGGCAGGAGGAGAAGGGGGCAGCAGGGGATAAGATCATTAGAGAGCATCACCAACCCAATGGGCATGAGTCTAAGCAAATTCCGGGAGAAGGTGAAGGACAGGGAAGCCTGGTGTGCTGCAGTCCACGAGGTCTCAAAGAGTCAGACATGACTCAGGGACTGAATTCAGCACAACAGTCTCATATGCTAATGAGTGGGAGGGTTATTGTGACTAATTGGAGGACGGGGCAGAGGTTTCCAGGATATTGCTGAAGCTGAACTCCAATACTTTGGCCACATGATGCAAAGAGCCAACTCATTGAAAAAGACCCTGATGTTGGCAAAGACTGAGGGCAGGAGGAGAAGGGGGCAGCAGGGGATAAGATCATTAGAGAGCATCACCAACCCAATGGGCATGAGTCTAAGCAAATTCCGGGAGAAGGTGAAGGACAGGGAAGCCTGGTGTGCTGCAGTCCACGAGGTCTCAAAGAGTCAGACATGACTCAGGGACTGAATTCAGCACAACAGTCTCATATGCTAATGAGTGGGAGGGTTATTGTGACTAATTGGAGGACGGGGCAGAGGTTTCCAGGACCTGGCTCTCCACCCACTCTCTGACCTTTCGGGGTCGGCCTCAGAACCGTCACGGCACCCACGGGTGTGCCCTTCCGCTAACGCACTTCAGGGAACATACAGCTGGACTCGGGGTCCAAGGTCTCCCACCATCTAGTCCTGACTGGCTCTGACCAGGCTGCATCATATCCTCAGCGGTTTCGCCATTCTTCCTACGGCTAGGCCCTGTCCCCTTCCTTCCTATCGCAAAGAATATAGGGGGGAAAGCTGGCGACATTCGTGAGGGTGATGGAGAAAACCCCGCCAGAAATAAGTGAGCAAGAGCCAGGCACACGGGCAAACAAAGCCCTGGACTCAAGCGATGAGGTGGGCAGGCAGCCGAGGCTGTCCTTGGAAGCACCCCCTCTGGCCACATTCAGGACAAAAGTCCAGCTCTGGCGTATCTTAGAATTTCTGTGCTTTCTTGAGTCTTTGAGAGGCTAGTTTGGTTGCTGCGGTAACGCTTTGGTTTCACTGTCTGACATTCTTTCAGTGCACACTGGCATCAGTTCAGAAGTGAGATGCACTTTACCGCCGCCCTTCCTTCTGTGTGAGTCACCTATAGCCGCCTCGTGCCATCAGAGCACAGGCCTCCGAGACCCGGGCCAAGGCCGTCCCACCAACGTCATCTCCGTCGGAAGCGCGTCTGCGTTACATTCGGAAAGAGCCTCCCCAGAGCACTCACGCTCAAAGACGTCATTATTAAATGTGTGTTGGTTTTAACGCACAGTGGAAGGACTCCTTTGCTTACAGCTAAGAGATAAATGGGTCTGTTTCTCCAAATGGGGAACGGGGTCTGGATCGCACTTGTGAAGATTAAGAAGGTTGAAGTAACCCCGACTCTTGACAACCTTGTCATTTCCTTCCTCTCCACCCCTGCCAGTCCTGCTACAGATTCCGCTAGGTCCCCAGGAGTTGCTCGGCCACTGGGCACTGCAGGGTGTCCAGCAGATGGAGGGTGGGGGTTACATGCCAGAGAAGAAGGGGAAAGCACACAGAATCTGGGGAGTGATTTTGAAAGAGCGCTCTGACACTTTGCACGCTCCAGCACCCCCTGACCTCCTGCTCTGAGACTGGGGGGATGTTTCTCACCACAGGTGAATCAGCATAACCTGACTGGTGGGTCGTCCTGAAATGAAACGTGGCCCCACTGTTCCCTCCACTGAGAGCTCAGCTCTCCCCATGCCTGGCATCGCCTCGAGCTCTGCGTCCTTCCGCCTGCCTGGCACACATTCTTCCCTTGTCTGGACCACCCTCTCGCCCGTGGAGGAGCTCACCGCGTGACTTGTGGACCCCTGCACAGGAGAGTCTAAGGTGGGCACCTGAGCTCCACAAGGCTCTGCCAGCTCCAGAGCCTCGCCCACGTGTGCCCTTCGCAGAGACGCCCAGGAGCCCTCGTCTCTGCACGTCCTGCCCGTCGTGGGGCCTCGGCACGCTCCTTCTCCTGGACCCAGGGTGCTGACCACGGTTGGAGGGCTCTGGGCATTTACTGAGTCTCCTGATGTTGCTTCTGCTTTGAGCCATTTATTTCCGGGGGGAGAGAAGAGTGACGGAGGGTGAGCAGCCTCGGCGAGCCGAGTGTGAGCGCAGCACCTGCAGGCGGTGGAGTGAGGAGCTGCCCACGGCGGGGCAGGCATCCCGCTGCCTCCACCCTCGGCTCATTTCTTCGTATCTTGCCCTGTTGACTGCAATTTTGTTATATAAGTGAGGAGTTGGATTTTGGTTGGAAATGAACTTGGGTTTTTTTTTTTTTTTAACAAAAAATGCATGTATCCGAGGTGTTCAATGTGGTGTTTTGAGATACACACGTGTGTTAATTATTACAACAATCAAGTTTAAAAAAAACACCCATCACCTCGTATGGTCACCTTGTATGTAGGTGTGTGTGTGGTGAGAACACTTGAGGTTTGCCGTCTCAGCTAATCTCGTGTTCAGCACAGTCTTAGTAACTACAGTCACCAGATCATGCCTGGTACCATCCTCGGCATCGTCCACCTGCAAACCAGAAGTCTGTGCGCTCTGACCAGCTCCTGCGCGCCGCCCCCGCCCTCTGAGCCCAGGAACCGCCCTGCGTGCTGAGCATCTGCAGCTCACGTCTTTGCCTGTGACCTCACCCGTAAGGGAGGCCGCGCGACGCTGGTCGCCCTTGGTCTGGCTTCCTTCACTTATCACGATGCCTTCTAGCGTCATCCACCTTGTCACGAAAGCAAAGTGTCCTTCTCCTTTATGGCTGAGTGTTGGCAGCATTTTATATACAGCCTATGTTACATCTCAAGACCACAGAAGGAAAAGTGGGGTAAGTCCAGAAAAGAGAGAAATAGATCGTTTTAAAAAGCTCTGAGGCCCTTGTAACACCTGCTTCCTCCCCATCTCCCAAAGAAGCCCACTGACCCAGGGTGAGCGGGGTTTCCGACAGTAATGCTCGTGGATAAGACTCTCCTTGCGTCTGATGTGTGCCGGATTCCATTCCAAAGACTTCACACACATTATGTTACACTTCACAATGATCCTAGTTAAAATATAGGATTATCGCCCCCATTTAGGGACTAGGAAAGAGGAATGACGAGTTTCGGTAATCTGTCCTCTGGGGCCCAGACACCTGAGATCTCAGCTTTGCATGGTGAAATCTCTGGGCTTCTCCTGGGACTGTGGGTGTCTAGGGAGAGGAGGTCAGGGCCGCCTGCCGCTTACCCCCTCTCCCAGGATGGAGCGGCTGAAGATGGTCTCAGGGTCTACGCTGATTACGCAGCACGTGCACGCACGGGTGCACACACACACAGACACACACATGTGTCTGCCCACTGGCCGGCTCTGCCCTGGGGCTCGGCGATGCACATGGAAAACGCTTCCTGCGGACTAACAGAACAATTCTTGACGCGCTGTGTCCCATTTCTTCCCCTGGATCACTGCGGTCACCAGCATCCAGGCCAACATAACTTCACTCTCCAGAGTGTTGCTTGACCGTCAGCAGCTGAGACTTTGGGGGCGTGGAGAAGAACCCCACACCATTTCGCTCAGACTCAGAGGGAAACAGGGCACACGAGCAATGTCAGGGTGACCCACGCGTCCCCGGCGGGCCAGGCTGGAGCCGAAGCGGGAGCTGCACAGATGGCGGGCTAGCGGAGCCGTCTCCACAGGGTCGGGGCTGCACAGAACCCTCTCGTAAGACCCCAGCGACACCATCGGGTGGGGACGGCCGGGCTGGCACTGGGAGTGGGGGCCGAGCCGGTTCTGATCTTGTACCTGGAGGAGAAATCTACACGTGCCTGGAAGGCAAGGCCCCTGTGGAGCACAGCCTGTCGACTGGAGAGCTCTCTCACCTCCGAGGCGAGTGAACAGCACGCGGCCTGTTCAAGCTTCAGGCGAGGGATTGTCCGAGCTGTCACAGAAATGCCGAGTGCTTCCACCAGGCAGAAGCCCAGAAAGGCAGGCCCGCGGGCAGACGCTGCTCACGAGGTGAGGAGCCGACCCCGGGCCTCAGGACAAGCGTCCTCTCGTCTCTGGGCCCCTTCTCGCACCCCCAGGACATCGCCCCTTCCTACAACTAAACGATGAGCCGTCTAGGCTTTGTCGCGGCCTTAAGATGTCCTAGCACCAACCTCGGATGAGCCCAGGAGCGGGGCTGGGGGCTGACGCCTCGGGGACAGTGAAGCATTCACGACCCGCCTTGCCCGCCCTTACAGCTCCACCGCCCTAGAGGCCTCCTTTGTCTTCCTTCCTGTGTCCCGGGAGCCCAGTGGGGTGACTGTGCACCCACCCTGACCCTGACCCTGACCTGACCCTTCTCCCAACCCGCTTCTCGCCTTCAGGTGCCAAGGCAGGTGGCGGCAGAGTCCTGTCCTCCGTCCTTTCAGACGTGTAGACGTTGCAGTCACTGAATCCTAACAGGCGCGCTGTTTTAAAATAAGCGTGTGGTCATACGTTCCACGCACTCAGACCCACCAGTGAAGAGGCAGCTTCCTGGTGCTGGAGGGAGGGCAGCCGTGAACCACGAAGAAGCTGCATCTCGGGGACGGCGGTTCGGGATGCTTGGAGTTTATTTTATCAAGTGTCATGAGATTAAAGGAATATGCGATATCATTACAGGAGAGTACCTACAACCTCACCCATGCAGCGTTCTGCTTTTCTAGTTTTAGTTTTTAAGACAGCTCCCTCAGCGCTGGGTGCAGTTCAGCGGTGCCTGCTGGCTGAGCTTCTCCACATTCCTTATTTCAGTCCACCGGCCTCCACACTGCACCCGGGACGGCATCTCACGGCCACCCCGCCGTCCCCAGCTGTGGCGTTCCTTCCACACACTCACCTCCACGCTGCGCGCTCACCTCTGTGCACATCCCGAGCTTGTCCAGCTCCCTCACCAGCGCCCTCATCCCTCCTTACCGCACAAAGGCCTGCCTCTCCCCTTGCTGCCCATCTCTTCGGAGCTGGCGCAAGCTCAGGGCCCCGTTGATCTCACGAGAAGCGCCGGGCTCCGCAGACTCAGCCCACACAAAGGCAGTGCAGAATCGGACTCCAGATTTCTCCGTTCCAGAAAATTTGCTCCGCTCAGATCAAATGCCTCTGGAATGCTAAGTCAAATAAAGCCATTCAGTAATTGGGCCTAATTGGAGACTGATGGAGCAAGCCAGTGGCTCCAGCTGCCGTGTCTTTTACAAACCGGGGTATAATAGTATAATATTGATGAAACGCAAGATGATCGGTTAAAGATCTGATCAGAGCCTTTAGAAACATATTTGGGCCCTTAGGTCCGTAGGAGCTGTTTGCGTGTGTGTGTGCGTGTCGTGTGTGTTGGAGGCAGGGCATACGCAGGGAAGATGGCAGGAAAGTTTACAGACAGAATATTAAAAAGGGTAGAGAGGAATGAGGTAAGTTATTTCTTCTAATACATCTCTAGTCACCCCGATCTGGATGAAAGTGCATCGTCAAATATTTAAAAAGAAAATAATGAATCTTACATTCTGGCCTCACGGAATAAAGAGGATTAGAATAGCTGAGCGGACAAAAAGAGGGAAGCCGAAAAGGAAAGCTCCTAATTAGTTAATACAGAACATGCTGAATCCAATTACGAGTGTCCTGCAGCTCGGATTTGGTTCCTTCTGAACAGATGAGAACAAATATGTCTGTAAATCAATACTGCATACCCGAGCATCCGAGCCGCATCCAGCCGCCGCGCAGGGTGGAAAGCGGGCGTTCGACAGACCCGCCGGGAAAGTGCTGACCTGACTTCCGGGGATGGTTAGCGGCATAATTTTCTCCAACCCCCAGGAGACTGATAAAGAAACAGAGTAGTTCATTAGCATAAGACTGGCAAAAGAATGTATTGATTTTTAACTCCATAGAATATTCTGCTTTCATTACGATCAACTGGGTTACATCTGCTGGTCCTCACCCTGGTTAACCGTGAGTCTACATTATAATGAGAACGCACCTTGAAGACAAGGCGGGAGCTCTTCCTTGCTGTCAGCCATTGTCAGTGTTCTGGGAATCTTCCCTGTGCGTCCCAGCTTCGTATTTTTAGAAAGTAGCAGAGCATTTAATCCTCCATAATTAGACTTTCCCCAAAAGGACAAGCTCATTTATATGACTGTCAACTGAACCAGATCCTTCCCCCACTGTACTTGGTGTTTTCTCGTAATGTTTTAAACAACTTAGTAGGAATGAGACAAAATTAAGATAAAAATGTCAAAGCTGTCGTCAAACCTCAGAAGGCTGCTCTAAACTTAGAAAATGCAGTTATATGCAGAAAAGTCGGTGCAAGATATATACTTGGTCAACTCTTTTGACAATGTCAGGATTGTGAAGGTCCATCTCGGGGAGAGGAGATTGCTGTGGAGAACGTGCCTGGGCTCATGTGGGTGCCCCTGAGACTGGGCGATGGAGGGCAGAATGTCCCCCCAGCTGGGGCACCTCAGTGTGATGGGGCACTTGAGAGGGAGCACCAAGAACTTTACCATTTCATTGTCCTTCTTACCTTCTTGCCCCTGTTTCTTTCAGATCAAGGGGCAGTCTTGTGCTATATTAAAAGGCAACTTTCAGCTTCTCTAAACACACTCACTCACACACACAGACAGAAAACAAGTCAGCACACCAGAGAATATTTGAGTAGAAAGATGGGGGAAGAACCACAGACGGCAGGACTCACGTCCACCTCCTCTGGCCAAGACCCCATCCCACGTGGCCAGTGTCCCAGAGCCTGCTGCAGGTCAGGGCACAGTGACACCTCAAAGTGGGTCCCCAGGCCTGAGGGCACAGCCGTGTCGGGACCCACATGGCCCCACAGAGGTGAGAGGGCTGCTGGGGTCAGACCCTGAGGCCCCACTTGCTCAGGACCTGTGGACAGAGGGCCTGCCGGCGAGCCCCCTTTAAAGGCCACTGGCCCCTGCTGCCCGCCTGCCTCCTGCACACACTGGCCTCACCTGCTCCCCCAAGCACCACATCCTTGGCCCTCCCTGGCTTCCAAACGTGGGTGTGAACCAGGCAAGTCGCTGGTACCAGAGCGGGTTTCCATGGTCTCAGAAGCACCAAAGTTTCACAGCAGGGGGTTTGTAAAGAAAGCATCCCGTCTTCTGATGAGAGAACTGAAATGCTCACCCACAGTGTAGACGCCTGAGGGGTCCTGTGGTCCTGAGAACACTCCAGCATGGCCGGGCTCCTGACCAGTCTTCTTTAACTTCTGTGCAGAGTACATCATCCGAAGTGCGGCGCTCGATGAAGCCCAAGCTGGTATCAAGATTGCTGGGAGAAATATTAATAATCTTATATATGTTGACAGAAAACAAGTCAGCACACCAGAGAATATTTGAGTAGAAAGATGGGGGAAGAACCACAGACGGCAGGACTCACGTCCACCTCCTCTGGCCAAGACCCCATCCCACGTGGCCAGTGTCCCAGAGCCTGCTGCAGGTCAGGGCACAGTGACACCTCAAAGTGGGTCCCCAGGCCTGAGGGCACAGCCGTGTCGGGACCCACATGGCCCCACAGAGGTGAGAGGGCTGCTGGGGTCAGACCCTGAGGCCCCACTTGCTCAGGACCTGTGGACAGAGGGCCTGCCGGCGAGCCCCCTTTAAAGGCCACTGGCCCCTGCTGCCCGCCTGCCTCCTGCACACACTGGCCTCACCTGCTCCCCCAAGCACCACATCCTTGGCCCTCCCTGGCTTCCAAACGTGGGTGTGAACCAGGCAAGTCGCTGGTACCAGAGCGGGTTTCCATGGTCTCAGAAGCACCAAAGTTTCACAGCAGGGGGTTTGTAAAGAAAGCATCCCGTCTTCTGATGAGAGAACTGAAATGCTCACCCACAGTGTAGACGCCTGAGGGGTCCTGTGGTCCTGAGAACACTCCAGCATGGCCGGGCTCCTGACCAGTCTTCTTTAACTTCTGTGCAGAGTACATCATCCGAAGTGCGGCGCTCGATGAAGCCCAAGCTGGTATCAAGATTGCTGGGAGAAATATTAATAATCTTATATATGTAGATGACACAACCCTTATGGCAGAAAGTGAAGAACTAAAGAGCCTCTTGATGAAAGTGAAAAAGGAGAGTGAAAAAGTTGGCTTAAAACTCAGCATTCAAAACACTAAGACCATGGCATCCAGTCCCATCGCTTTGTGGCAAATAGTTGGGGAAATAATGGAAATGGTGAGAGGCTTTATTTTTGGAGGCTCCAAAAATCACTGCAGATGGTGACTGTAGCCATGAAAATAAAAGCCACTTGCTCCTTGGAAAAAAATCTATGACCAATCTAGACAGCATATTAAAAAGCAGAGACATTACTTTGCCAACAAAGATCTGTCTATCCAGTAGTCATGTATGGATGTGAGAGTTGGACTATAAAAGAAAGCTGAGCACCAAAGAATTCATGCTTTTGAACTGTGGTGCTGGAGAAGACTCTTGAGAGTCCCTTGGAACGCAAGGAGATCCAACCAGTTCATCCTAAAGGAAATCAGTCCTGAGTGTTCATTAGAAGGACTGATGCTAAAGCTGAAATTCCAATACTTTGGCCACCTGATGTGAAGAGCTGACTCACTGGGAAAAGACCCTGATGCTGGGAAAGACTGAAGGTGAGAAAAGTGGACGACAGAGGATGAGATGGCTGGATGGCATCACCAACTCAATGGACTTGAGTTTAGGCAAGCTCCACGAGTTGGTGATGGCCAGGGAAGCCTGGAGTGCTGCAGGCCATGGGGTTGCAAAGAGTCGGCCGCGACTTAGCGACCGAACTGACCCAGAAGCGCCTGGCCTTGCTGGCCGGGAAGTGTCTCCAGGACCATCCCTGGGAACGTGGGGTCCTATGTCGAGCCAGTCCTGCTCAGTGATGGTCAGTGAGCATTCTCGGAGGCCCAGCTCTCATTTTCCCATCATGGGAGCAGCTTCTGTCGTGTCTGTCCTGCGTCTGTCCTCCCCACTCCTGAGTCACCCACTAATCACTGGACCATGTGGGAGGATCAGGGGCACTGATAGGCGTCAGAGAGATCTGCTGAGTCCTCTTGAAAAACAGCAAAGATAATAAGCATTCAAGATGCTACAGAGTGAAAATACTGGGGGTGGAGGCATCACAGCTCCTAAGAGTGAACTTGATCCCATGGAAACATGCCCTGAATTGCAACAGCCCTTTCCGGTGGCTTAGAAGTTGAGTTGAAGACACTCCTTTCTGAAAGATCTGACTGACTTGCAGAAGTTTGTCCCTTCTCAGCACAGCCGGAGTTGTCAGGCCTCTGCCCCCTTCCCTGCCCTGAGTCAGGGTCCTTTGCTCTCCAGACAGGAGGGTCTTGGAAGGCTCTCCATACCATGAGGAGTGCACCCCTCTGGACAGTGTGGCAAGGGTCAGAGTTGCTGGGAGGGAGCATCTTCTCCACCGGGCATTTTGCCTGAGAGATGGTTGGTTGACAAAGGCTCCCACGGGAATCCCAGAAAAGCTGCCAGGACCAGGGCTCGCGCTCTGTAATTCCGCATGATGTAGATTCATACGGACTTAATTTCCCCGGAGCTCAAAGACTCGTCTGAACAAGCTACAGCCACAGCCACAGGCATGAGATGCGTCGCCTCGCCCGCGCTCCCCACGGCGCTGCTCTAGGGTCCAGTGTGCCCGGAGCAGTCCAGCTCTGACGGAGGGTGTTCGCGTAGAAGCTCACTGAGCCTCCAGGCACAGCTGCCCCTTTGGGAGGGACCCTGTGAAGTTCAAGAACTCAGGAGGACTTTTTCTAGGCTGCGAAGTATAAAAAGATCCCTTTAAGTTGCTCAGATAAAACAGTTAGACAGCATCATCGACTCAGTGGATATGAACTTGAGCAAACTCCAGGAGACAGTGGACTGGGGAGCCTGGCGTGCCACCGTCCAGGGGGTCCCGAAGAGCAGGACACGACTTAGTGACGGCAAAGCAGCAGCAGGAGCTGCTTGGATGTGTTATCTCAATGTTCAAACCCTGCGGTTCCGTCTAGTGAGAGGCGTGTGTTCCAGGACTGGGCTTTAGGCAGGGTCTCCGCAAAGCCCCAGAGGCTGCTGCAGCGTCTGACCTCTCAGGAGGTGGTGGGGGCAAGGAAACAGAGCAGAGACTCCCCGAGAACCCAAACGGGACAAGGGGAGGACTCACTTCCTCTAGAAGCTTCAACTCTTGGAGGTGAGGGCTGCTTCCGGGAAAGGCCAGGGGCTCACCGAGTTTCCTCACTGTGGTTGGGCACTATGAGCCAGGAGATGAGGTCTTGACCATTCTCAGTGTTACAGTCACGAACACGGGATGCGGAGATGAGATGACCCTTTAGGAAAAACAGACTATTGCCTTAGCTCCTCCGAAGAAGACGGAAGGAAACAGCGGGAAATTTGAGAGCTTATCCTATCTTTTAGCTCTGTCTGCTTGTACCCTACCATTCAGCCAGCCTATGGGAAATGAGGAAGGAAAAAGAAGTTTTGACAGGATGACAGAAAGCAAAGACGATCCAGCAGCAGCCAGCAATTCTGAGGGGAAACTGGAGGCCCAAAACCCACAAGCAAAGCTAGGCGGAGACTCAGGACGTGATGGGGGAGACCCGAGGCTGAGGAAGACTGTCACCCTTGCTAGGCACGAGCAGGTCGGAGAGGGACGTGGAAGGGTGCTAAGTTGCTCAGTCACGTCTAACTGTGCAACCCTACGAACCGTAGCCCATGCTAAGGAGCCCAGGCTCCTCTGCCCATGGGATTCTTCAGGAAAGAACACTGGAATGGGTGGTCATGCCCTCTTTTAAGGGATCTTCCTGACCCAGGGATCGAACCCACGTCTCATGCCTGCTGCGTGGGCAGACAGGTTCTTTATCACTAGCACCACCTGGGAAGGCCCCGAGAGGTACATGTTCCCCCCAAAAGAAAGAGGCCAGGGCTGAGTTGGATGGAGACTTTGCCTGTGTCCACTGTGTTTGAGGGGGCCTGCGGGTGACCCCATTTGGCCAGGACCATTGTAGCTTCAGCACTCAACGTCTGTAATCTAGGGCCCTTCTCTGCAACAGACGGGGGTGACCAGCCCTTCATCCTGCCCTCATGGGGAAAGGCTCTGATGGAGCGGGACCTCCAGGTGCCCCCCTTTCCTCCATATTCTCCTTTCCTCCTCCGTAGACATGTACTGCATGTTTACAGCAGGGATTAAGGAGACACATGGCTCGCTGTGTTGGGGTAAACAGTACTCCTGAAACTCATGTCCACCTGGAACCTCAGAAGGTGATGTTAATCAGAAATAGTCTTTGCTGATCTAACTAGTGAAGGTGAGGTCATACTGGATGGAGGTGGCCCTAATCCAGTGACTAGAGTCATCTATGAGAGGAGAAAAGAGGGAAGACCATGGGTGATGGGTGGAGGTGGGAGAGAGGTGCCCACAAGCCAAGGAATGTCAAGCAGTGCCAGAGGCCAGGAGGAATCTTCTCTAGAGCCTTCAGAGGAGGTGTGGCTCGGCCAACAGCCTCTATCAGATTGCTGGGGTCCCCAGAACCGTGAGAGAAGAAAGTTTGCTATTTTGAGCCACTCAGTCTGCAGTAATTGGTGCCGCAGTCACAGAAAACACAATCACCACTCTTTTTTGATCCCGATCCAGACTGCTTCCCGGTATCTTTGAGTGACTCCTTTCATTTCTAGTAAATAAATCTAGGGGGAGTCTCTCAGGTGGCACAGTGATAGGGCATCTACCTGCCAAGGCACGAGGTGCAGGGTGGAACAGGTTCCATCCCTGGGTTGGGAAGACCCCCGGAGGAGGTAATAGCAAGCACTCCAGTATTCTTGCCTGGAGAATCTCATGGACTGGGGAGACTGGCAGGCTGCAGTCACAAAGAGTCAGACACAACTTAGCAATGGAGCACACACACAGGCTTAAAAAGGCAGACCAGCTGGCTTGGACAGGCCCAGTGGATGTGAAGCTTGTCCCTGGATGCTCAGGCAAGACCCACCTCTCAGAGCCCTGAGACAGAGGAGCCCGATGGACACGCCTGATCGTGGCACCTGGCAGGAGGCATTGGTCCTTTGGTCAGCCGTTAGCCCAGCCTCGTGTGGGCATCTCCAGTGGAGCCCTAGCAAGAGGGTTGTACCTCGAGGCGTCTGGGAGCTACTGAGAAGCATCTGTTTGGCTGAAAGGATGGAGGGGCATCCAGAGCTCCAGCTACACTTCTCCATGTCCTCAAGGAACTTTGGCACAAGACGCATGGCCAGAGTCTCTGGGGGCATGAAAGACAGACCATCTTTGGCCTCCACCTCTCCTCCCCAGACTTCTGAGTCCTGACCCACAGGGTTCTAAGTGGCTCTTCCCCTGGTAACATCTGAGGACCCGTCTGAGAACACTGAGAGACTTTGCTCTCATTGTGGACTCTTGTTTTTTGCCCGGGAGAGAGTCTTGGTCTTGGGTGATGTGTCAGTCAGGGTACTCCAGAGAAACAGAGCTGACGCGCCGAGGGGGCTTTAATGTCCGTCAGAACAGAGGGAAGATGGGTGGGTGGATGGGTGGGTGGGTGGATAGGTAGATAAATGATAGATGGACAGATAGATAAAGGTTGAGACACCAAAACAGCAGAACCTGAGAGAACTGAGTGACTCGTCCCCATGTTTGACGGAAGTCCAGCACAGCTATCTTCTATATATTCATCTACTATACCTTTGATATATAGCTAAATATAGATATAATGTTATACCAACCAATGTTTTTTTAACAAAAATAGATTTTCTTTAAGAAATCTGTGGCTCAGATGGTAAGGAATTGACCTACAATGCAAGCGCCCTGGGTTTGATCCCTGGGTTGCGAAGAGCACTATTCTTCAGAAATCCCGTGGACAGAGGAGCCTGCTGGACTCCAGCCCATGGGGCCACAAAGAGTCAGACACAACTGAAGAGCTAGCAAGGAACTAGGACCCGTGGCTGGGAGGCTGGCAGGCCTGGACTCCACAAGACAAGCCAGTAGTCCAGAAACTCCGGCAGGAGCGGACGCTGCTGTCTGGAGGCAGAACCCCTTCTTCTCTAGGAATCCTCAGGAATATCTGAGAAGACACAGTCATCCTCGCACGCACTTCATGCGGAAAGAAGCCCTTCGTGATAGACTCTGCAGTGATGCCTTGGGTAGGAAGTCAAACCTGGGAAGAGCATTCACTTGTCATCTGGCCCTCTTGAGATTAAACAGTTCAAACCCCCAGCTCTTTAAGCAGTTTATGGATGGGAACCCAGAGGAGCTGTCCAGGTACAGCCGTGTCCATCGGCCAGGCCACATGCTGGGGAGGCTTTGTTGATTCAGCGAAGGAGCTTTCTGAGTGCCTGCGTGTTTGGTGAAAGCTCAGCAGTGATGCCTAAAAACCCAGCAACTACTACAGAACCCCAGCCCGTTGTCTGGCAACCCCGAAAGAAAGGGCTCTCAAGGCGGGCAATCGTGAGGCCGGCCGTAGTTCCGAATAGGTGGCTCAGGTCAGGCCCGCTAGAAAACCTATTTGCATAGCACCGCGCTGGAGATAACGAGCCAGCAGTCCCCTGTGCCCTTATCTCTGGACATCTACTCCGTGCCCTGTCCAGTCATCGAGAAGCCCCACATTTGTTTGTTTTATCTGAGCAAACAGTCCCTTCCATTATGAACTTGCTTCAACTCTCTGAAACCTTGGAAAGGGCACACACAACATGTATTTTGATAGTTAGGACCGCTGTGAGCCCAAAAAACAGGCGCTTCCGATAACGCGATCATTCTGAGTAGCTGCCTCGTACTTTTAACAGACTGCTCACTGGGACAGAAGCAGAGTAAATACAGATGTAGCTGATGTAGAGACTGATGCAGATATAAATTCAGATATTAATACGGATATGGATATGCATGTAACTTTACATATATATACAGGAAGAAAGGCATGTAAAATTAACAAAATTTATTTTATTAAGTAAACACACTGAGGTGATTTTTTTAAGGTGTTTTTTGATGTGGACAATTTTAAAAGTCTTTACTGAGTTTACTGTAATATTGTTTCTATGTTATATTTTGTTCTTTTGGGCACAAGCCATGTGAGCGCTTACCTCCCTGACAAGGGACCGGTCCCACACCTCCTGCACTGGAAGGCAAAGTCTTCACCACTGGAATATCAGGGAAGTCCCACGAGGGCCATTTTGGTTTTCTTTTAAACTTTTTATTTCTACTGGGGTAGAGCAGGTTAACAATGCTGCGATGTTTTCGAGTGAACAGGGAAGGGGCTCAGGCACACGCATACAGGCCTCCATCCTTCCCCAGACCCCGCTCCCGTCCAGGCTGACGCAGCGCACTGAGCAGGGTTCCGCGCGCTGTGAGCAGGTCCGCGCTGGTTATCCATTCTAAACGTACTAACAGCAGCGCGTGCATGCCGACCCCGACTCCCTGACTCTCCAGGACCGTTTTGAATCACAGGTTTTCACAGAGCACCTCACTGGAACGTGAAGTTTCCGAAACTAAGGACGCTCAGCACAACCGCTTGGAGCACATTCACTGTCTTCATTCTGCAGACGAGTCTCCTATTTGCCCGGGCCTGCTCCGCGCGCTGCGTGCCGCTGTCTGGCGCACCAACAAACTGTGAACAACGGAAACTCAGACAACGAGCGGCTGTTGTTCGCTTTGCTTTAGTAGAAGATGAACGTCTCCACTGTTAATCTCTGCTTACGATAGCAACTATATTAACGGCAGGGACGTCGACACTGCACCTCTATTTTAATGTGAATGTGATATGAATTGTTCTGTGCTTATCAGAAGAGATAAGTTACAGAAAAACTAAACGGGTGCCTTGTTTTTCTTCTTGAAATTAAATCATAAGGAAGCTGTGTGGACAGGCGGGCATCACCTAACGCCCTGACTCCCCTTCCTTGCCTCCGTGATGACTATTATGCAGCGACTTTCCAATCAAGTGATGCATTGTGTTTTGAAGGAACTGTCTTTCTTGTTCAAAAATCTTAAAAAAGAGAAAGTATTCAGTGCTATAAAGGAAAAAAAAAATCCCTTCTTTTTGTTTCAAGAAGCCATACATGTTTTCTTTTTAATTGCCCAAAGTGCTAGCACAATTTTATTCTACATAAAGCCAATATTTATTCCAGTGTAAACACTGCCCAGGGATGTTTGGGGTAATCTATAACGCACAGGAGGGCTGCTGCAAGGACCATTAGTACAAGTGTATTTGAAACCCAGCCATGGCTGTTCCTGGGTTGGGGCTCATTCTTCTTTGCATCTCGCCCTAAAGAACAATGATGCGCACCCTTCAGCAGGGCTGTGTTGCCAGGAACTCAGTTGCGCTGACACTAGGGTGATCTGTTCCAGGAATGTGAATCTCCAAAGGTGGCACATTTGGCAGGACGGCCTTAATAAGCCCGATGTTACGTGGGCAAGCACAAATCTTTGAAAGAAGATCATTCAAACTCATTTTGAAAAGCATCATGTTAGCTCATTTATTTTGTCTTCCCTCTTTGCTTCATAAAAGCAATTCAGGCAAATGAAGTCTCTCTAGAAGTGGGTGTCCCAGAGGCATCACCAACCACAGGGAAAGTCAGAATCCAAAGCTTTTTGGTAACAAAACGGAGAATGCCCAGGACGTCTCGCTGGCACACCCAGGTCAGGCTGTCTTGCCCCAGACTACTTACGTATAAAATAGCCGTGATGCCTTTGTCACGTTAGAGCAAGTGTGTGCGCTGCAGTCTGGAGGCAGGTACCAGCTCTCAGGTATCACCTCTCGGCTTGGCCCTCCTCGCGACCCTGGGGACCATCCAGGCTGGAAATGTAGGCACCGTGCTGTCTGGCTCCACGTCCCAAACATCCTTCTGGCCAGGCTCAGCTTCACCTGTGTATCCCTCCTGGGCTCTGAGGGACACGAAGCCAGGAGTTTTCATCAGCAGAACATCTTCTAGCTTCTCTAGCTTCACTTGTTTAGAAATCGAAAGGAGGGTTTTCTGTTGGCTTTTGCCTCAGACTTTAGTTTTTTTCCAGATTTCTCACCTTTGGTTCAAGAATTAGCCAGCCAAGCAATCTATGTGGGCTTCCTGGTGGCTCAGGTGGTAAAGATCTGTCTGCAATTCAGGAGACCCGGGTTCAGTCCCTGGGTGGGGAACATCCCCTGGAGAAGGGGGTGGCAACCCACTCCAGTGTTCTTGCCTGGAGAATCCCGTGGACAGAGGAGCCTGGAGCATTATGGTCCATGGGGTTGCAGAGAGTTGAATACGACTTCGTGACTGACATGCGGGGGCCACTGTGAGAGACCAGCCAGCAAAACCTGGCCGGAGGTCGGCTCTGGAGAAACGGCTAGCACTGTCTGTGTAATCTCTGAGATTCAAGCCAAGAAGCTATTTTGGTTTAGAGTATACGCAAAATGTAAACAAATCTGTCCTAAGCCACTAGCTGTCTCTAGTCTCCGCTTCAGCTCTCCATTGGGATGTCGCCGCCCAGGACAGACTCGGAGCTCAGGCACAGTCGAGAACCAACCTCAGGAAATCCCTCGGACATGTGACAAACTTCGGCCAAAGGAGGACTTGGACCTAAACAGAACCTCTCACGCAGCCCGTGACTGGTGCACAGCGGGCTGTGTCAGGAGTGTGATTCCCAGGAGCCCAGGGTCGGGCCTCCCGTCTCGTAGTTAACAGTCTCTTTGCTCTGCTGCGGCTGCTGCTGAGTCGCTTCAGTGTGACCCCATAGACGGCAGCCCACCAGGCTCCCCCGCCCCTGGGATTCTCCAGGCAGGAACACTGGAGTGGATTGCCATTTCCTTCTCCAATCCATGAAAGTGGAAAGTGAAGTAAAGTCGCTCAGTCGTGTCCGACTCTTCGCGACCCCATGGACTGCAGCCCACCAGGCTCCTCCGCCCATGGGATTTTCCGGGCAAGAGCGCTGGAGTGGGTGCCATTGCCTTCTCCATTTAAAATAAGATTTATGCTTAAATAGATACTCAGTTGCTCAGTTGTATCCAACACTTTGCGGCTCCACAGACTGTAGCCCACCAGGCTCCTCTGTCCATGGGTTTTCCAGGCAAGAATACTGGAGCCATTTTCTATTCCAAGGTATCTTCCCGACCTAGGGATTGAAACTGAATCTCCTGCACCTCCTGAATTGGCGAGTGGATTCTTTACCTGCAGAGCCCCTGGGGAAGCACAACGTTGTTTTCATAAATAGAATTTACTTTACCCTCAATTACAGTTTGGGTCTTTTGGATCCTTTTATAAACTCTAAAATAAAAATAGGGATCTCACTGATTTTTTTCCCTATATTTTGAAGCATTTCACCATTTTAACACTCTAGGAATTTTTTCTTCTTTGTTTATTCTTTCAAACTGTTCTTTAAAAAAATGAAAATGATAAACAGAATAATGATGGAATCACCTAGAAGGAGAAAAAGTAGTAAAATAAACTGCTGTTATGTCGTCATCCTTTGTTTTCTCTATGTGTGTTTTTTCAAAACATTCCATTGTCTTTCCAGAAGATGTAAAACAGACTGACAACTTTCTTTGTACTTTGTTTTAGTTTTATTGAAAATATTTAAGAGTTCAGACGTTTTTAGATTCTGCCCAAAATGGTAGAAAGAAAAGAGATGAAAGTGAATGATGTCTCACCATAATTAAGCGACTCGGAAGGTTAACACATAGACGTCAGCTCTCTGAAATCTCACAGTATCTGCAAATGGCCTAAATGTGTTTCCTCAAACTTGAGAGAATCTATGAGTGAACAATGCATCCTGCAGACAAAGGGGAGACTCGGTACTGCCTCCCAGGGGGCCTCCCAACAGCAAGGGTTACACCAGGCAGCTGACTGGGACCAGATCCTGCACCTTCCTGTTTGGCTAAGTGGAAGGTGATCTAACCTTTCAACTTTAATGATACTGATGATGTTTTTGTGTGAAAATGTACTTAATATGGTTCTTAAGTGGACAAAATAATAGGTACGTGTGTATATAAAATAATTGGAAGAAAACAGATGATGTAAAACTGAAAAAAATCATTCAATTTATTCTTCCAATTAGGGATTATAAAATTAAAAATGAAAATTGTTTGAAACTATGGAGCAAAGAAAATGGCCATTTTCTGTCTTCAAGAAATTATGAGGTATCCAAAATTTCAAAAACTGCCTTAAGTATTATGTTTGAATGGTACAAACTCAAAAAGAACTCAAAGAAAGCCACGATAATCTAGAAACTCTCAGAGAAATAATTAAAATTTGTCATCAGTTTTTGCAGGAGAGTTTTGTTCCAGGTTCAGACAAGTAGTCTCATGAGCTGATGGTGTGTTCGGAGGACTAATCCATTTCACACATGTAGAGCTGCACACTGGAATACAAGAAATCGAAGTGTGGGCTCGCCTGCCCTCCGCACAGGAGCTCTCTAGATGCTACGTCACAGCCAGACAGGAGAGAATCAGCCCCGGAAGCAGACGTGTTTAGTGTAATGGAGTCACTTTGCTGCGCTCGTGAAACCAGCCCGGCACTGTTACCAGCTGCACTCCAGGACTGTTGCCTGGAGGAGCCTGTGGACAGAGGAGCCTGGCAGGCTACAGTCCACGGGGGCAGAGTCAGAGACAGCCCAGAGATTTCCACTTTCACTTTCATACTCCAGTATAAAATCAGAAGTTTAAAAAATGCAAGTTTGCAGTGCTAAAGTTCTTGTCATTGTAAATTATTTATAAAATGGTTTAAAATACAGACAAAGAGGAAAAAGACCCATTGTGCCAAGATGATAAATGGGGATGACTATTCCTGGCATCCTGAGCGTATTAGTCAGGGTTCTCGGGGGACACAATAAGAGGCTGTATAGATATATACACGGGGGCAGGGGGAGACAGAGAGAGAGAAGGGGGGAGGGAGACCGAGAGACTGATCGTAAGGATCCCCTTGGCTCGTGTGGCTGCGGGGCTGTGAAGTCCGGGTCTTCAGCGGGAGGCTGGAGGCCCAGCAGAGCCTGGGGCTCGGTTCCGGTCCAGCCGTGGGGCCTGAGAGCAGGAGAGCCCGTGGTGCCCGCCCCGGCCTGAGGGCAGGTCCAAGCTGGAGACTAGTGTCCAGCTAGAAGACGGCCAGGCAGAAACGCCCCCCAGTCAGCCATTTGCTCAGCTCAGGGTCCCAGCAGGTTGGGTGCAGCCCACCCTCACCATGGGGCTTCCCAGGTGACCTGGTGGTCAAGCTCCCGCCTGCCGGTGCCAGAGACTCAAGAGGCCTGGGTTCAATCCCTGGGTGGGGAAGATCCCCTGGAGAAGGAAACAGCAACCCACTGCAGTATTCTCGCCCGGAAAATCCCGTGGACAGGAGGGCTACAATCCGGGGGCTGCAGTTGGACACGAGGACCACACATGCCACCCTCACTGCCGAGGGCGACCGATTTTCTCAGATGCTAATCTTATCCAGAAACAGTCACACCCAGAGCAACACAGAACCCAACATCCGGGGGCCTCGTGGTCCATCCGAGCTGAGACCCGGTGACATCACAGGCGGCTCCTGGCATCTGGAAAGGGCGCCCCAGGGCGTGTCCCTTCAATGTCTCCAGGCAGCCCTGGTGGCCACAGGTTCTGGAACACATATGTGTGACGTGCTGTGGACGGGCCTGTCCACGCCGGCAGCTGCATCTGGCGCGGCGCGTGGTCCAGCCTCCAGCACACACTGACCGACACGCGGGGGCACTGAATTGGGTACAGGGAGCTCACTTCCTGGGGGACACAGGATAAGAGAGCTGATATGACAGCAGTGCCACGTCGTTAGAGCAAGGCCGGTGCCCGTGGGTCCTGGATACGTGTCCTCTAGGGAAGGAGGAGAAGCGCAAGGACAGAAGGAAGAGGGGGCGTTGGCTCAGGAGGGGGCTCTGAGGGGCAGAGGAGAGGCAGAGGCCAGGCCCTGGGTGGGAGGAACCTGTTGACTCTTCCCTGGTGAGTCTTGCGTCAGAAGACAGGACCTCGCCCCGAATCTTCACCCGGTGGCTGCTGATTCCGACACTCATTCTCGCAGAGGACTCGGGTGTGCAGCGGAGCCAGGTGGGCCTGGGGAGACCCCCGGCCTGTCCTGTCTGCAGCGCGGTGTCTAGGGACGCAGCACGGCCCGAGCCAGCTTCGTTTGCTCTCAGAGGGCGGAGGCGGTGGCCACACGCCGCCCGGGGTCACAGTACTCCTGGGCACGGGGCTCCCTGACTCTCCTCTGCTACACCCTCACCCTAACGTGACCTGCACCCCTCTCCTGTCCTCTGACCTCCCTCCTGACAGCTCCAGGCCCGGGCCCCAGCCCAGACTGGGTGTCAGTCCCCATCCTGGGCCCTCCCCACAGTGTGCTCGGGATTCGGGGTTCCCTCGGGGCCTCCTCACTCTCATTCTGCCCAGGACACTCTCCACCCTCTGCCCGGCTTTGGACAAAGGCCGCTATCCCGGCCTTGTTCTCCTGGGAGGCGAGAGGAGGAACCAGGCCGGGCTCTGTGCCTGCTCTGGGCCCCCTCTACTGGGCTGTTCCTTCCAAGGCCTTCGGACGGCGCTGTGTGGCTGGGATGGCTGAGCGAGGCACGCTGGAGGCTCCAGGGTCGGCAGGAGAGTCAGGAGGCCGGGACCCCTCAGGAGCATGTTGCCACAGAGTGTCCGAGTCCAAAGGGCAGGGAAGGGTGATCCGGGGCGGGCTTCCCCAGACTGTCCCCAACTGGAGGCCTCGCACACCTGGACCTGCCTCGGGGGAGGAAGGCTGACCTGAGTCCCAGAGCTCATGTGTCTGACCTGCTCTCTGTGTGTTCACATCCTGACATCTGCTCCGGAGGCACTCGCTAGGAGCCACCTGCTCTGTGCACACAGTAGGTGAGCAATAGAAATTCAGTGGAGTAATCTCAGTATTGAACAATGCAGTGATTCTGCAAGGCCTTTGAAAGAACCCCAGAGCCTGGGGACAGAGGAGGTGGGTTGGGTTAGCGCCTTTCTTCACCTGATTTCCTTCTGATTTGTGTCAGAGTCTGAGAATAGAAGTGTCTAGAAAGCCCACTTTGCTTTGTCAAAGTAATGGAATTCTATCTGGGTCTTCGAGATTCTAAGGAGAGTAAATGGAATTTTGATGAAAACTTACGTGCTGGAAAAGCAGAGTTCTTTAAGCCTTCATCCCCCAGTTCGATCCCTGTCCTCTTTCTCTCTGAATCTGCTTACCTCAAAGCTTACGGGAATGTTGTCTTTCAAAAAAAGAAGAAAGTAAAGAAGAAGGAAAGAAAAAGGATGGAAGGAAGGAGGGAGGGGGAAGAGAGGAAAGAGGAAAGAAAGAAAAAAGAATCATGATACATGACTAATATTTGCACATCAAAATACTTTACTTTGATGTGCAGACACAGACTTACAAAAAAAAATAATAGTAAAACAGTTAAGGAAGCAAAATTCAAAACCCAGGTATATATTTAAAAGCTCAATGCACTGGCCAGTGTCTGTAAGTCCTGTGTATGTTGTCATATTTTCTCCCAGTGACTATATGATCCATCTTCTGTTTAAAGCACACGGCACATGTATTCTTCATCTCCAAGGCATTGTACCAGGAGAACTGCTTTCTCCTAAAATTCACGTCCACATAGAACTTCCGAATGTAGCCTTCCTTGGAGGTGGGGTCTTTGCAGATGTAATAAATTAAGATGAAGTCATACTGGAGAAGGTGGGCCCCAAACCAGTGACTACTGTCCTTGTAGGAAGGTGGGACCGTGCAGACCAGACCAGAAGTACAGCCACAGGAAGGCATGGGGAAAACCAGAGGGCCTGGAGGCGAGGCTGGAAACAGGTCCGCCGCCCGCCGGAAGCGGAGGAGACAACGGGGGGCCCTCCCCAGGGCTTCTGGGGAGCCCGGCAGTGCCAGCACCTGGCGCCTGGCGGCTGCGAGGGGGTAAGTGTGGCCTCAGGTCGCCCAGTTTGTGGTCATTTGCTGCAGCAACAGCAAGAGGCGTACCCAGCTGGCCCCTCAACTGCATGCCCGCCAAGCCCCGGGCACTTCTGTGCAGAGGAGCAACAGTACCTGGGAACCACCGTAAGCAAGGTCTGCCAAGAACGGGTACCGTCCCCCCTCAGGCCTGGTGCACAGGCAGGGCTCTCTGTCGGGCTGGGTGCACAGGAAGGCTCCAGCCACCGAGCCCGCTGCACAGAGAGTTCACCGGACAAGCAGCTGCCTAGCAGACCCTTCAGTGGTCACCCCTCACCCCTCAGCAGCCTCTGGACGGAGTGCATGGCTCAGAGCCCCTGGGAGACTCACCTGGAGTTTGGGGGTGCTCAGCGGCAGCAGGGCAGGGCAGCACAGACAGAATGCGGGTGTTCCTGGAACCGGCCTTCTGCTCTGCAGGAACATGAGGCCTCCAGGGCGGGGACTGGCCTCGGCTGCCCCCCCGTCACTGCACGGCTGTGCAAAGTCTGGGGAGGGACCCCCAGGGGCCAGGAGAACATGTGCAGGCTGCCAGGCACAGGGCCTGCCCTTAGGCAGAGGGCACTCAGGACCCAGCCAACTTGAGAGGCTGGTGGCTCGCTTGATGCCTGGAACCACATTCATCTCTAAGTTCAATGATGAGGCTGGGGACTTAACAAAAAGGGGTTTCTGCAGACATGGATGTTTGGATCAAGTCTTTTTTCTTCCTTTTTCTTTTTAAGACCTAAGTAGTGGGGAGGATTGAGGTCGTGTCTTTCTCTTTTGCAGCTTCCCCTTGGGGTGTAATTTGGCTAATGCCCTGAGTTCTGACCTGAAATTGCAGTAGGGAATGGCTTACAGGCGGGCACCCAAACTTGTGTGCCAGGACCAGGCTCCTGGGGTGGCTGGGCCAACCCTGCAGGGTTGCCTCGGATCTCCCTGAGGAGGACCCGGCTTCCAAGCAAGGGGCTCTTGCAGGGGTGCCCCCAGAGGGCAGCCCTGAGGATATGGAGGTGCCGGGAAGCACCCCTGGAATCAGGGAGCCAGGACCACTGGGCTGTCAGCAGTGAAGATGCTGAAGGCCCACAGAGAGCGTGCAGAAAGTTCCGGAACAATTTGGAAATGTGCTGGGCATACACACACACACACACACACACACACACACACACACACACGAACATTTTCAAGAGGCTTTTTTACAAAAAGACATTTGTAAGAAACCAAGGATCTTAAACACACAAGTGCCCCGAATCTTAGCAACAAATACACATGCCCCCGCCCCGGGGCAGCGTGACTGAGCCTCTGTGTCAACCACACCACACAGAGTCTCTGCATCTTAGCCCATCTCCTGAGGCTGGAGAGAAATTACCCTCCAAGGCGGTGCAGTGACCGTTACAAGGATTCATTATCTACTGGAAAGAACATTGCTATTTTAACACCCATGTTCAGGATAAGATGCAATGACTGACAGGCCAGGTTTCCTGCAGATTTTATGATATGTAGCTCTTATATTTCAAGTTGCTTAATTAGACTCCCGGCTGATCAGAAGTCACGTAATGATGAGTTGTGCTAATTATGGAGTTATTCTGTAGGACCAAAATTAATATTTTCATTGTATAGTATAAATAAGTATTAGGCAGACCACATCTTTTTTAAAAAACCAAAGTATTTAAATACTTAAAAGGGCTGGTTCCCACAGATAGTAGATATTTTTAAATGGTACTATATGAAACTTGCACATACTATACATCACTTTGGAATAAATGTATGCCTGAGATGAGAAGATTTTGGATGGGAAAATTTTGATTAGAGAGGAATTTATTCTCCCAGGAGAGACTTAGAGTGAGGAAGTCCAGTCCAGAGAAGAGGACTAACTGGGGACCTACCCCACCCCTCACTCTGACCCTGGTCAGATTACCCCGTGCTTCTCATCAATTTGCTTTCATTCTTCAATGCTGGCTAGACAATCAGAAGCTTTAATGACCTTCTACTGATCCGCTCTTTATTTAAAGCTGTGATATTTCATTTATTGCGATTTTTTGGCAGTAGTTTTATTTTCTTTTGAACATTACAGTGAAATCTGAATTATCCTGACGACTGAGGATGCTGGCGCCTCCTTAGATCTCTGTCGCCGCCTCTTGGTTGCTGCACTGCACCCCCTCTTTGTACCCTGTGGGCTGCAGCGCGTCAGGCTTCCCCGTCCCTCCCCAGCTCCCGGAGTTTGCGCAAACTCACGTCCACTGCGTCGGGGATGCCATCCAATCTTCTCATCCTCTGTCGCCCCCTTCTCCTGCCCTTAATCTTTCCCAGCACCGGGATCTTTCCCAATGAGCCTTAAGTCTGAGTCTGTGTGAATCCGCGTCCGCATAGCCGAGGGCCTCAGGGTGGCTGCTGAAGCACTAGGTGATACAAGGCTCATCCACGGGGCCAAGCCTGCCTCTGGTTGCGCCAGTGAAATTGGAAATAGCAGTTGGCATTATATTCCTTTTCATTTTGTACTCTCCTTCCAACATCCTTTAAGTATCCTTCCAGAACTCCAAAAGACAGATAAGTAAAAAAGCAATTATTCACATTTCTGATCTTTAGATAGCTTTCAGAAGTAAATCATGGAGAAATGACAAGGGTCAGTGTATGGAAAAGAGTCTGATGGTACCCATTGTTTCCAAACAAATTCTTACAGGGATTATATTTCTATTGTTCTTTATTGACAACACTCTAGCTGATTAAACATTATCTGCCTTTTAAATTCCATGGAGGACTGTACATAAAACGACAATATATCCTCCATCTCCACTAACTGTTAAGCTTACAAACACTAACGCTCGCCCACGAAAGGACGAAGACAAGAAGGCTGGCCGCATTCGCGTATTTCTCTTTACGTCTAACCGTTCATTACTGAACGTCCACTGAGTGGCTGCCCTCTGCCAGTGGCAGCACCAAGATGCTGTAGCAAAAGCTCTGAGTGAGAGAGGCAGAAATTCCAGCTTCCGGGAGCTCACAGCCTGTGCGGCCCCGTGCGATTCTGCATGAAGGAGCTAGCTCTGCGTGTTTTCACAGCATTTCCTACACTTTAACTGTGAAGATTTATGGAAGAATATTTTATATTAATAGATATCTATGCAAAATGTGCATAAAGTATTTTATATACACACACACTTACAAGGGTGTGAAAGGAACTCTGAATGTTCAAATAAGAATTCTGAGAATTCTTATTAAAAAAGACTATATATATTTATATATGTGTGTGTGTATAACTGAATCACTTTACTGTATATCTGAGACTAATAAAACATTGTAAATTAACTGTATTTCAATAAAACTTCAGAAAAATGAAAGAAAAAGTAATTCTGAAAGATATCCAACAACAAGCAAGTCACGAAAAAGAACACTAGGGAACGGAAAAATTAAGTAACAGGAACGTTGGATTCCAAGGTGCCTGGCCTATGAAATCTTTTTTTCTGTGTCTACTCCATTAACTTTTTAAAAATCTCTGTGGTTCTATTTCTAGAAAGAGACCAAGTTTTAATGACTGATAATGAGCTGGACTTGCTCCACTTTCACTCATAAATGTTTCACTGAGCGCATTGCCCAGTGCCTCAGCGGGCAAGGACACAAACATGGCAAAATTCCGTCCTCATTTGTTTTCAAAATGTTCTGGAGTCAGTTACTAACTGGGGAGACCGTGAACCAAGGCAAGGCAGTGAAAGACTGAATCTGGGAGCGTTCCCTCTCCGGATGCTGGAGCAGGACCAACATCGTGAATTTTCAAGAAAGGGACAAATTCTTTTCAAAGGAAAAAATGTGTTAGCTGCAAGCCCAAGGCACAAAACCCCGGACATTTAGCCTCTAAGAATAAATAAGGATCCCTCCGTGAGATTAAGGAAATCCAATCAACAAAACTCACCTTTTTTTCCTTTCGCCTCAGTTTCCTCATCTACCAATCTTCATGGATTTGTATGCGATACTTCCTAGGGCCTTGCTCCTGCAGAAAACCCATGGCTTAATACTTTTAGTAGACAAAAGGTGATAGAACAATTATTTTCTATAAAAAAAGCTTTAAAATATATTTTTTCTGGGCGTTTGAAGAATGTAACTGAAAGCGCACTTATATTTTCAAGGAAGCACTTCCTGATCAGAGAGAAGCTCACGTGAGTTCTGGTCCTGAGATGCCAACCATGTTCTTTGAACAATCTGCTTTCCAGAAGAGAAGGGGCGCCCCCATCATGGACCATCGAAGCTAGCTTCTGAGTGCCTTCTCCTCCATCAGTGACTGAACATCTGACAAAAGGCTTAAAAGGTCACAGTTTGAGTTTCATTTTCCAACCACACCTGACAATATAGTTGTTCAGTAAATTTATTGTTCATTTAAAAAATTGTCAGTATGTTGGCCTGGGTTTGGAATAATCTAGCAAAATTATTTAGCTCTTTTTTTCTCTCTTCTCTTATGTAAAATAAAGACATTTTTAATTTTTGTGGATAACCACAAAGCATAGAAAATAAAAATTAACTTCCTTTTAAAATGTCTGTAGCCCTCACACACTTGGTGAACGCTCTCGGTGTTTCCTGGGGCTGCTTGTTAAGCTGAGAACTGGGACTGGGGTTCAGACCGGTTCCACACTAACCACAGGTACAAAATGAAGGGAGAGACCAGGGTACGAGAAATGACATCATAATGCAACGGTTTATCAGATCAAATTAATACAAAAGAGACCCACACTGAACCGAAGACCTCAGCTGCACACCAGGACGGGCAGTCCACCAACTGTGTGTCGGGCCGCTTTCCAAGCTGAGCTGACTGAAGACACTGGGATGCGGCCGCAGTTAGGGTGAGGGGCGGAGCACGTCTCAGCTGGGCTTGGCTTCCCCTTCAGAGGGCGATTCAGGGAGCACTCAGGCCATAAAATTAAGAAAGAGAGTATAACACTTCAGAGAGTGGGATCGGGTTTCCCCCGTGGCTCAGAGGGTAAAGAATCTGCCTGCGGTGCAGGAGACCCAGGTTCGATCCCTGAGTTGGGAAAATCCCTTGAAGAAGGGCGTGGCTACCCACTCCAGTATTCTCACCTGGAGAATCCCACAGACAGAGGAGCCAGGATGCAGAGTTGGACGTGACTCAGTGGCTGCCACTTTCACTGCCTGGTGAACCGCAGCTCACTGCACAGGGCCAGATGACCGCGTCTTGCTGGAGAAGGTTTCTCACCACTTTCCATGGAGAGGTTGGGCCACACCGTGGACAAAAGACGTGGCTCAGTTCTCTTGCTTTCCTGACATGAGCTCTCTCTCCATTCTTGACTGTGCTTCAGAATCTGCCCAAGATGTTGAGTTTTTTTCTGAGAAATAAACATAAAGTGAAAGTGAAATCGCTCAGTCGTGTCCAGCTCTTTGCGACCTGTGGACTGTAGCCCACCAAGCTCCTCCGTCCATTGGATTCTCCAGGCAATACTGGAGTGGGTTGCCATTTCCTTCTCCAGGGGATCCTCTCGATCCAGGGATCGAAGCCAGGTCTTGCACATTGCAGGCAGATGCTTTAACCTCTGCACCACCAGGGAAGCCCTTAAATACAAGAATACAGTCTCAGAAAACCTCCTATAGAGACACAGAACTTCAGACCCAAGTACTAACATCAAGGATCTCAAGGGCAGAAAGGAAGCCAGGTTGAAAAAGAAGGGGGAGGAGGTGGGAGAGGAGAGGCGAAAGGGGTGGGCTTACAGACGCCTCCTGCCACCTACAGACACCCAGGCCTTACGGGACTTTTCCCTGGGCCTCCAGAGAAGGGAAGACTGGAACTCAGCCCTACCAGAAATCAGACCAGAGCAGAACCAGAACTCGAGTTCCCTACCAAGAGGAGGTGATCAGTCTCCAATCCTCCGCTCAGGCTGAGGGCCCTTCGACCAGATTCCTGCATCCAGCACTGGGGCATTAGAAAAACAGGGAAGGATAGGAAGGGTTAAGGAGAGGAAGGAGAGGGGAAAGGGGGGAGAGGTCAATAAAGTCCTTGTTCCTTACCAGTCGGGCACTCTGGCCAGTTGTCCGGGTCAGGAGGAGACCAGGGACAAAAGGGTCCCAGTTGCGGCCACTGGGTCTGGTCCATCGGCAGGCAGGCTGGCCCCTGAGTACCCCGAGTGGTCAGGACATCAGTCTCAGTGAAGAAGAATCCCACCAGAGTTGCCATCTGTTGCAAGGAGAGGGATCCCTTCCAGGGCCCGAAACTGGGCTCTTGTCTAACATTCAGAAATGAATTGTCCAAGGAGACACATGTGCTGACAAAGCCAGAGATTTTATTGGGAAGGGGCGCCCGGGGGAGAGCAGGAGGGTAAGGAACCCGGAAGAAATAGGAGCATCGAAAAAGAAAATGGGAGAGAAAGGGGAAGGGAGGAGAAGCCTGCAAACCGACTCCAAGTCAGGGGCTGCTAAAGGGCCCAGGTTACAGCTCCTGAAGCAGCACACCAGTCTCCAGGCACCCGTGCCTTTCCTGTGACCTCGAAGGTCTGTAAGTGCAGCAGGTGATCATCACACGCCGCTTCAGTCTAGGAGGGAGACACTAGGCTGACTCTTGGCGGTTCCTTCTCAAGAGAAGAATAAAGATAACTTCCTGTTTGTAGCGTCTTTGCTCTCCCTGTTCCTGTGAATCTATCCCTGGAAGACATCTCTGAACTTGAATCCCCGTAGAGAGTTTATGTATGAAAAACTGAACGATAAGGACCTGAAGCCAAGCCTCTATAACTGTCTTAAAATAGAATCAAAATCACATGAAAATATTACCAATTCTGGAGAAAACAGAGAATCGGGTGACTGGAAGAAGCGTCAGAGGGCACGAGAGGAGACTGAGCAGTGTGATACGGAAGCAGCCCCTTCGCAGGCTGCCTGGGGTCTAGGCTTTTCTTCCTCCTTTTTCTTCTTGGAGTGAGCGCGCTGAAGAGGAATAGGGCACGTCTCAGTGTGCCGGGGAAGGCAAGGAGCTCTCAGAAGCACATAGGGCACCACGGAGACATGGCGGACTTGGCTCCGGACCACGGCAACAAAGCAAATCACACAACAAAGACGGTCACACAAGAGCTGTGGTTTCCTAGTGCATGCAAAGTATGTTTATGCTCTGCTGGAATCTGTTCCGTGTGCAATGGCATTACAAAGGCTTAAAAAAGTGTCTATCTTCAATTAAAATATTTTACTGCTAAAAAGCATTAACCATCACATGAAGCTTCAGCGAGCTGTAGTGGGAACATCAAAGATCACGATCACAGTCACCATAACACACATGATGATAACAAAATGTTTGAAATCTTGCAAGAATTACCAAAATGTGACACAGAGTCACATCTTGCTCACAAAGTGAGCAAACGCTTTGGGGAGGAAAAAATGGTGCCCAAAGACTTTCTTGACTCAGGGTTGCCCACAGATCTTCAATTTTTAACATATGCCACATCTGTGAAGTGCAATCAAGTGAAATGTAGAGCAAGGTTTGCCTTGTGTAAGTGAGAGTGAAACAGAAATCTGAATTCATGAAACTTCATCCTGGCAACATGTTCTGCTGTGTCTGGGTGTGTGCAAGTGTGTGCTTAGTCATGTCCGACTCTGTGACCCCATGGACGGTAGCCTTCCAGGCTTCTCTGTCCATGGGGTTTGCCAGGCAAGAATACTGGAGTGGGGTGCCATTTCCACCTCCAGAGGATCTTCCCAACCCAGGAATCAAATCTGAGTCTCCAGCATCTCTTTCACCAGCAAGCAGATTCTTCACCGTGTACCACCTAGGAAGTCCTGTTTCTGGGTGAATAATCCTTAAACGATGAAAGAGAAGCTTGTGTCTGTTTGTTCACATCTCTGGTCTTAATTAGACTAGGCCCATTCTATCTAGAGCTGTTTCATTCATATCTCCTTTAGGAAGAAAAAAAAAACCTAGTTTGAATAGATCTGTTTAATTTACTACTTTGTCAGAGTCCACAATTGCTTTATGCTGCAATACACCCTTTCCAGTTGGTCAGCGTCTTCGTTCTCCTCGTACTTGAATCAAGTAATTCACTGCACAGGATTCAAAGCATCATCCAGAGGTGGGTCAGAGACATTGGCATCCTATATGTTACAAACCGTCCCCACAGTCAACTTGAAAACAAGCTTTCATGCCAGTTTCTGAAAGTCGAGTTCAGAAGTCACATGCCTGCAATAAGGAAGTCTGTAACAGCACACAGGAGCTCGTGCATCGAGTTTAAAGCGGAGCTGCGTGGAGAGGACGCGTCAGGCAGGTGGGAAGTGCTCCCAGGCTGGCAGAGACCACGTCCACAGGGATGTGTCAGCGTGGATAATGGCCTGTAAATGGACAAATGCCAGGCTGTGAAGGGCCTCGAGAGAAGAAGCCTTGTCTCTATCCTGTGGGCAATGAGAGCCCCCGGAACGCTTTAATGAAAGGAGGGTCCTTGCTAAATTTTGATGGAGAAATACACCTCTGATAGATCTCAGAGTCAAAGAGGACAATGATAAAAACATTCTAATAATATGGTCAACATGATGAAACTGGGGCCTGAGGCTGCGGCAGTATGAGATGAAGATAGGAAAGATTAAGGAAATGGCCAGGAGGGTTGAAAGCTTTGTGGTGGATCACATCCAGGCTTTCAAGGAGAGTGTCAGATGGAGATGTCTGGGGGATAGTGTAAAAAAAAAAAAAAGAACATCACAATTACACAAACGTATTCTATAGAATCTAGATAGTATCCCAAGAAACTTCAAATAATTGCCTTGTGTACTGCAGAACAGGAAACACGTTCATTCTATTTATGGATGACATTTTATAGTGAGAAAAGCAAAACAAAAGCAAAAACTAATTAAAAATACTAGACTGGAGAAAAAGGTAATCTCAAACATTGTTGATGGGAATACAAATTGGCGCAGTCAGTGTGGAGAACAGTATGGACGTTCCTCAAAAATCTAGAATTAGAGTTACCATATGACACAGCGGTTCTATTTCTGGGTGTGTACCAAAGATAAAACAAAACACTAATTTGAAAAGATTCACAGCAGCATCATTCACAACTGCCAAGACACAGAAGCAACCTGAGTGCTCACTAACAGGTGAACGAATAAGAAGATGTGGTATACGTGCACAGCGGAACACTGCCGCTGCTGCTGAGGCGCCTCAGTTGTGACCGACTCTGTGCAACCCCATGGACAGCAGCCCCCCAGGATCCCCGTCCCTGGGATCCTCCAGGCAAGAGCACTGGAGTGGGTGCCATTTCCTTCTCCAATGCATGAAAGTGAAAAGTGAAAGTAAAGTCACTCAGTTGTGTCCAACTCTGTGCGACCCCATAGACTACAGCCCCCCAGGCTCCGCCGTTCCTGAGATTCTCCAGGCAAGAGTACTGGAGTGGGTGCCATTGCCTTCTCTGAATGGAATACAGCTCAGCCAGGAAAAGAGTAAAGTTGTGCATCTGCAGCAACACGGATGGACTTGGAGGGCATTAGACCAAGGGTAGCGAGTCCTGCAGAGAAAGACAAGCACTGCGTCACTTAGCTGCGGCGTCCCTTAGCTGCGGCATCACTTAGCTGTGGACTCTAAGAACTAGAGCAAGCTAGTGGGTACAGCAGAGATGAGCCAGATGCACAGGTATAGAGAACAGACTAGGGTTACCAGCAGGGAGAGAGACTCAGAGGAGGGGCAGCACAAGGGTGCGGGACTGAAGAGGTACACACTGTTATGTATAAAACACACAACCCACGAGGACACATTGTACAACACAGAGACCATACCCAATATTTTATAACCATAAATGGAGGATAATCTTTAAGAAATTGTGAATCGTTATGCTGTACATCTGCACTGAATATAATATCACACATCAATTATACCTCACTAAAAATAAATTGGCCCAGAAAAAAAGAAAATAAAGCAAATTACTAGACCATAGAATAAAATTTGGTAAGGTGGCTGGATATAAAATAAATATACAAAGCCGTAGTTTTCTTCTATACTTTCAATAATTAGAAATGAAAATGAGAACAGATTATTCTATTTTTCCAATCTAACGACAACTGTGTAATACCTAGGAATATGTTTAATAAGAAAGATTAAAGATCCATACTATAAATCCTAGTAAAGAACATAAACCAGGACTGGCATATATTAGCCACAAATATCATTTCCTTGGGTAGGAAAACTTAAAATCATAAAAATACTAATTCTTCCCAAACAATATACACAATGATGCACTTTTAATGAGAAGAAAACTTTATTCTGAACTGAACAGAATTGTTTGACAGGCAGGTGTAAGGCACAGATGGTCTTCTTCACTGAAATTCCACATTCTACATGTATATCACAGTCTGCTCTGGTTGAAGCCACGTGACTAGCTTGGCCAACGGACTGTATTTGAGGATGACGTGTTTATTCACTTTTATTTTGTGCAGATAAATTCAGCAGCTGCACTTTGAAATGGCAGGGCCGCAAGTGCCACAAGGCGGACCTGCGTCTGTGGACCTCAGCTGGAGAAGCCCTGCGCTCGCCCACGCCTCCTGCGGAGTTTGCAAGAGGAACAGTTAGTGAACTCCTCTGTTGAGTGAATCATTAAAGCTTCAGGGTTAGCTGTTTCTTCTTCTCCTAGCTGAATCTAAATGAAGCTATATGGGAAAACACATATTTTAGAATAACTGTAAGATTTTCAATATCAAGAACTTGACAGTCTATTTTAAAATGTACACGAGGCCACTAATATAACAAGCAGTGCTGCTGGTGTGATAGGCGTCCATAAGAGTAGATCCAGACAAAAAGTGGGTGTGTGCGGGAGCAGAGGGTGACGAGAGAGCTGTTTCAGTTCAGGATGGTGACACGGGCGTGCTTAACAAACAGTGTTGGCATAATAAGCTGTTCATTTATAAGAAAACAATGCTAAAAGTCTACTTACACCACATTCAAACAAAATCTTCAAAAACATACAGAAATTTTGATCAGTGTTTGGGAGATATTTGTGCTATTAACAAACAAAGAGTCATAAATTAAAAGCAGATCTATTTGATCGCCTTTCAGTTCAGTTCAGTTGCTCAGCCGTGTCTGACGTTTTGTGACCCCAAGGACTGCAACATGCCAGGCTTTCCTGTCCATCGCCAACTCCCAGAGCTTGCTCAAACTCATGTCCGTCAAGTTGGTGATGCCACTTGATCATCTTTAAAATATGGTAAAAAATATTATAAATAATCAGAGTCAAACAATGTTCTGGAAAATAATATTTGCAAAATACACAAATAGCAAAGAGTATATATCACCAGTATTTTACAAATTGCAAAGGAAAGACAACCAAAAAATACTTTATGGAGCACTGAGTCATAGTAAACATGATCCAAGTGGCCAGTAGACAGGGGAAAAGAAGCTGAAGCCCATTATCAGAGAAATGCAGGTTAAGACAATAACAATAAAGCTTAAAAAACTCCCCTAAAATAGCAAAACTGTTAAAATGCAGTGTGGCTAGTATGGATGAGACTGCTTGAAAACAGTCATTTTCATGAATTATTGCTAGGAATTTTAATTGCTACAGCCTGTTAGAGAGTCATTTATTCAACAAAGATGTGTGTCCTCTTTTCCAACAGTCTTTGTTGCTGTTGGTAAAATAAGATACAGAAATGTAAAAAGCAATAGTATGTAAGAATACTTGAACAAGAATATTGTATGTGTGTATCAGCAAGACAAGCCCAGGACTGGTGGAAATGTTATTGCGTGATTAGCAAGAATGATGTGGACAGCTCTTGGTGGGCAGAATGCGGGGATGCTGCATGCAGTGAGGAACTGGGTTCCGGTGTACTGAGGATGGCATGCTCTTTTTCTGAAAAGCTAAGTGACGACACGGTAACTCTGCGTGTGCTGCTGGGTTTACGTGAGCTCTCGACCACACCGTGCTAAGGAGAGCCACCACCCGTGTTAACCGGATCTGAAACGGGCCCAGAAGAGGGAAAGAGATAAACTAAGAAATAAATTCACCATCCTGTGCAGAAGAGGAGAGATACTTGCCCTTTAAAGATGACTCCTTTCTGCTTGTTTGTATCACTAGTGATGCTGCTGCTGAGTCGCTTCAGTCGTGTCCGACTCTGTGGGACCCCATAGACGGCAGCCCACCAGGCTCCCCCGTCCCTGGGATCCTCCAGGCAAGAACGCTGGAGTGGGTTGCCATTTCCTTCTCCAATGCATGAAAGTGGAAAGTGAAAGTGAAGTCGCTCAGTCGTGTCCGACTCTTCGAGACTCCATGGACTGCAGCCCACCAGGCTCCTCCATCCATGGGAGTTTCCAGGCAAGAGCACTGGAGTGGGTGCCACTGCCTTCTCCGAGTGATGATGAATATATATTGAAACTAATAACTAGGGTTTGACAAGAGAACGCCCTGAGGATATGGAAAGTCTATCAGGTTTGAAGGCAGGACTCTGGGCTCAGGGGAAATGGAGCCAATCTCTCTGCAATCCTTAGAAACCTCAGGAAGAGTACCCAAGGGACAGGTGTGAGCTGGTGACAGGCCAGCACTCTGGTGTGTCTCAGATGAACGGAAGGGCAACGCTCGAGGTTCTGCCTTCTCCGATGATGATGAATATATATTGAAACTAATAACTAGGGTTTGACAAGAGAACGCCCTGAGGATATGGAAAGTCTATCAGGTTTGAAGGCAGGACTCTGGGCTCAGGGGAAATGGAGCCAATCTCTCTGCAATCCTTAGAAACCTCAGGAAGAGTACCCAAGGGACAGGTGTGAGCTGGTGACAGGCCAGCACTCTGGTGTGTCTCAGATGAACGGAAGGGCAACGCTCGAGGTGAGTGCTGCTGAGAGTGCCCATACTGACGTGCATGACATTCCTCCAGGAGCTAAGGGCAGCCCTCCAGCTGGGCCCTGGGTGGGCTTCTGAGCACTGGCAAATGGAGGCTAGGTGACAGTCTCCCTCTGCAATTTTGTGCTTTTTTTGTAAATAAGGATAAATGAGTATTTTTTACTGTAATGGAGTAAAATATTATTAAGTTTAAGTTGATAAGCGTAATGATATTATTGTTTATTATAACAATAACTCTGACTATGGTGTGGGTACTGTGCTTCTTTCTCTTTAATTAATTTTTATTGGCGTTGAGCTGCTGTACAATGTTGGGTCAGGTTCTACTGCATGGCAAAATTAAACAGCAGTGTGTGTGTGTGTGTGTTGCTCAATCATGTCTGACTCTTTGCGACCCCGTGGACTGTAGCCCGCCAGACTCCTCTGTCCATGGAATTCTCTAGGCAGAAATACTGGAGGGGATAGCCATTCCTTTATCCATGGGATCTTTCCCACCCAGGGATTGAACCCAGATTTGCTATATTTTAGGCAGATCTTTAAGATCTGAGCCACCAGGGAATACGTGTGAGCGTGTATGTGCGTGTATGTGTGTGTGTGTGTGTGTGTGTATGTACATATGTATCTGCTGCCTTTTGGATTTCCCTTCCATTTAGGACACTACAGGGCGTTACGCAGAGTTCCTTCAGGTACATCTGATGCTCCATCCCTGGAGGGGCTTGCTAGGTAGCTGCCTGACCTTACAGGAAGGACCAGAGGTGCCTGTGGCCCTGGCTTTGCCCCTTCTGGCCACCACTCCACGGCCCAGCTCTCTCACCGTAAAAGGCTTCAGACCTTGTATGCATCAGAGATTAACAGTTACAAAATTCTTAATAGATGGCAAATACTCAGTTTACACAGATGTTCTTCTTGTAAAAGTCATTCTCTTGGTGATTGAAATTTTTTCTGGGAGCATAAATTAAATGAATGGAAATTATAAACTATTTTATAGTGCTTTAGCTTTCTAAATAAAGAAAAGTTGCTCATTTTATAGGTTATTAGTTACAAAATATCTACATGGATATGTTTGAAATTACTGGGCTATTGCCATATCAGCTTATCTTAATATTAATGAAGATGGTGATAATATCAATAAAAATTTTGATAAAAGAATTTCAGCCATCAGAAAGGTATAACCTACAATTGTTGTGTGTTAAACTTAATCACACGATGAACAGAGTGTCTTGATATTTGCAATTATTACAACATCCAGTGAACAGTGTTAGAAGTTTGACTCTGGAGAGGGGGTGGGTGGGAGAACAGCCTTATAGCCCTTGCAGGCAACGGTTTAAAAACTTCAGGATGAAGAAAGGCTTGTCTAGCTTGTTTTCCATAAACCAGCACAAATCTCGTTAAGCAAGGAGTCCTTGTGCATTAGCTTCCAGTGACATAATTTTTGAGACAAACTGTGAGATAGTTTGCTGTGGAATGATGAGCAATTGTCCTACTTTACTACACCTACTTTCTAATCATTTTTAAAGTCTAAATATGTGAATAGACTCAAAATCCTTCTGCAGTGACGCTGTTACTTATCCAGCTGTGTCAACTTGCTGCGAGATGCCAAGATCAGGTGGATTCATCCTGTAACTAGAACAGCTCCCCCAGAAGCACCCACTCGGGCATCAGGTGCTTCTCACATCCCGGATGTTAACGAGCCCAACTATAACCTGGTGCGTCTGAGCCAGGCTCCCAGCATCCTCCATGAAAGGCATCCAGGTGTGAAAGAAAGGGCTGCAAAGCAGAGATTAAGGGCAGCCCAGTTTAAAGTCAGGTGGTTAAATCCTATCTCAGGCTTTGTTTCACTCTCGTAAAGAATTCCAGGGGGGTCTTCGATTAAGGCTCCTCCCTGTTCTTGCTTCACACCCTCCTGAATGCTGGAAAGACAGGAAGGTAAGATAGCCATGTTTCCCAGAGAAGTTCTGAACTAACGTCTGCAGGTCAGCATGTTCCCAAGTGTTTTCCAGAAAACTAGCGTGAGGGAACTTTTCTGTAGTTTAAAACAACAGCAGTGACAATTCAATGCCCGTTAGGTTGTGGAATTCTAGTTTAAAGACAAGCATGTCTTTTGTTTTAAGCCTTCCTTCCTTTAACGCTTTTCCAGAATCGTGATTATGTTTCCGGATCTCCATGATGGGTTGGACATCTAAGAGAGCAGGTCAACTCTGAAGTAGTGCTCGAAGTTACTGGATCAGTAGCATCTTTTTCCTTAAGACATTTCACAAAACAGGGGCGCTTCGGATGCGTTTTGGGGATCACGGCAGTCCTCGTTTAGTGCTCATCCTAGAAGAGAAGTGTCGCAAGGGTCAAGCGTCACCGATTTGTCCCTGCTGGTTTAGGATGTCATAGACTCAGGCTTGACCAAGGATCCTGCTTGTTGGTGCCTCATCCATGGAGAAAAGGTTTGGCAAGCAAATTGATAAAAGTGGATGAGAGTTTTCCACACTGCATTCTGAGATATTAATAAGCAGTCCGTGGAAAAGGATTTCATGGGCAAGTAAGTTCAGAAGACCTTGTGTGTCCATCCTGCAAGACCAGTGGTAAATGTCTGCTTAGCAAGGGTCCCAGGAATCCAGCTGACTATTCACCCCAGGATCCCAAGAGCAGCTGGCAAAGCAGCCGTCCCTGAATCCCTCTTTCCTCCTTTTCAGGAAAATCATTTGCTATAATCGGGGAAGTATTGTTAAATGAAGCTGAATGTCCCCTCTGTAACCATCACATGAAAATTGTTGAGCCGTTTGAGCCTCAAAATAGAAGGGAGAGGACAGAACAGAGCAGGGACGGGCGGTGGGGAGCAGTGAGCAGGCCGCCGCTCACCCCGCGTCTCCTGCGCCAAGCACCTGGACTGCCTTTCTCTATCAAGGGCTGTGAACCCTCCCTCATGGTCCGGTGTGAAGACCCTCAGCCCTTCACTGTTCCTCTGCCCTGAAGGCCCCGACCCATTTCCAGAGGCGAGTATCCAACCAGGCGGGTGAAATAAATACAGTCACTCAGTGGTTTCAGGCATTAATCACTTGCTTATATCTTTATTCACCACATATCGTTCTGAACTTTCCATCAAAGGTACCTTCGTCTACCTAGAGATGTCTATCAGGTACTGCTTATCCATACAAGATGCTTTATCTACTTAAGAGAAAAGACAGCTTTGAGGAGGCGGGTTCACGAATCAGGTCTTCGCTTGCTCAGAGAGGTTTTGCAGTCCGCTGGGGCCACCTTTGTCAAACTGGTCTCCCGCCATCTGCCTTTTCTGTGTGGTTTGGATCCTGATTGAGAATGTCTGAGAATTATCAAGGAGCAAGAAGTCATATCCAACTTTCCTGTAATATCCTAATAACAATGAAAACCAGGATTTGATTTAATCCTTGCAAATGTACCCAACTCTTGCTGTGGAAAAACAGCTTTCTTGACTGTGATGTGTAAAGGTCTATCTGCTTCCCCCAGCTTCACTCAGGAGCCACAGGCAAACTTCAAGCATCACCACTGTCTTCATCTCTCATAAAGACTGGCAACTAAAACATGACATTGTAAATCAATTATACTACAATAAAAAATATTTTAAAAAGGAAATGGAATTCTGACAGATGCCAGGACATGGCTGAAACTTGAAGACACATTAACAGAAATAAGCAAACACAGAAGGACAAATGCTATATAACTGCACTTATACGAGGTCCCTAAAACAGGCAGATCCATAAAGACAAAAATGAGACAGCGGCTGCCGGGGCTGGAGGTGCAGGAGGAATAGCTTTGTTTAGCTGGACGGGCGGTGGGGGAGCAGTGAGCAGGCCGCCGCTCACCCCGCGTCTCCTGCGCCAAGCACCTGGACTGCCTTTCTCTATCAAGGGCTGTGAACCCTCCCTCATGGTCCGGTGTGAAGACCCTCAGCCCTTCACTGTTCCTCTGCCCTGAAGGCCCCGACCCATTTCCAGAGGCGAGTATCCAACCAGGCGGGTGAAATAAATACAGTCACTCAGTGGTTTCAGGCATTAATCACTTGCTTATATCTTTATTCACCACATATCGTTCTGAACTTTCCATCAAAGGTACCTTCGTCTACCTAGAGATGTCTATCAGGTACTGCTTATCCATACAAGATGCTTTATCTACTTAAGAGAAAAGACAGCTTTGAGGAGGCGGGTTCACGAATCAGGTCTTCGCTTGCTCAGAGAGGTTTTGCAGTCCGCTGGGGCCACCTTTGTCAAACTGGTCTCCCGCCATCTGCCTTTTCTGTGTGGTTTGGATCCTGATTGAGAATGTCTGAGAATTATCAAGGAGCAAGAAGTCATATCCAACTTTCCTGTAATATCCTAATAACAATGAAAACCAGGATTTGATTTAATCCTTGCAAATGTACCCAACTCTTGCTGTGGAAAAACAGCTTTCTTGACTGTGATGTGTAAAGGTCTATCTGCTTCCCCCAGCTTCACTCAGGAGCCACAGGCAAACTTCAAGCATCACCACTGTCTTCATCTCTCATAAAGACTGGCAACTAAAACATGACATTGTAAATCAATTATACTACAATAAAAAATATTTTAAAAAGGAAATGGAATTCTGACAGATGCCAGGACATGGCTGAAACTTGAAGACACATTAACAGAAATAAGCAAACACAGAAGGACAAATGCTATATAACTGCACTTATACGAGGTCCCTAAAACAGGCAGATCCATAAAGACAAAAATGAGACAGCGGCTGCCGGGGCTGGAGGTGCAGGAGGAATAGCTTTGTTTAGCGGCTGCTGCTGCTGCTGCTGCTGAGTCACTTCAGTCGTGTCCGACTCTGTGCGACCCCATAGACGGCAGCCCACCAGGCTCCCCCGTCCCTGGGATTCTCCAGGCAAGGACACTGGAGTGGGTTGCCATCACCTTCTTCAATGCATGAAAGTGAAAAGTGAAAGGGAAGTTGCTCAGTCGTGTCTGACTCTTCACGACGCCATGGACTGCAGCCCACCAGGCTCCTCCGCCCATGGGATTTTCCAGGCAAGAGCACTGGAGTGGGTGCCATTGTCTTCTCCGTATTTAGTGGCTACAGAGTTTGAATTTAAGAAGATGGAGAACCCCGTGCGTGATAGGTGGTAAAAGTTACACCACGATGCAAATGTGCTCAGGGTCACTGAATCACAAGCTGAGAACTGGTTAAAACGGTAGGTTCTGCGTTATGTGTGTTTTGCTACAATAAAAATAAAGATGTATATATTTTAGGCGGCATCACATGAAAAGACTGGCAACTGATTGCCCTAAAGAAGTTCAAGTGGGAACTTCAGGCATTCCCTCTGCAAGCAGGTAGCCTTGCACCGGTCCCCAGTTTGCCTGCAAACCGGCCACTTAGACTTCACGGATGGACCAGCACACAGCAGCCGCCGCTCTCCAAACCGTGGGCGGATGGAGCCTGTCGGTCCCAGCACACTCACCCAGCCTCTTTACAGTTTTAACTGATTAACATCAACTTGCTTCTCCCCCGTCATCCGTTTAATAACTCAGCCCGTGCAGTGACCATGGATAAAGCGATCTTCATCGTGGAGATCAAAGAATTAATCAAGCGAAACAGTAAAGAATGATTTCAGAAATCTTTTGAGAGAGATAAATAACTCAAAGTGATGAATTATTGAATCTTTAGGGCATATTTATTTATAGGCAGTCAGCATTCACCATTCTAAAGCCCATTCCATTTTTCTTTCATATTAGCTGCTTGTCTTCAAGGTGACATAGAGCCACCCAAACTGAATATGCAATCAACCTGCGCCTTAATACGAGAAGGCCTGATAGATCTATTCTGTTATGTTTAAGAGCAAACCTTCACAGTGTTAAGTCTGGAAAACATAAAAGCCCAAACAATCTGTAATAAACAGGGAAAATCTGGCTTCATTCTGACCCAAAGTATTCTAGACAGCTCTATGAATGAATCCTATTCCAAGAGAGGAAGCCCTAAACCCTCGGACTTCAGACTCCCACCGAAAGGAAGGAGGCTTCTTTCCAACATCCTGCGAGAGGCTCTTGCAGTCACTTACTGACTGTTGCTCCGCTGAGAGCTCCACTGCACAGACCACAGTCGGATTTAGCTCGTGCCTTGTTCACCAGCCCTGGTGGCTCAGATGGTAAAGAATCTGCCGGCAAAACAGGAGACCTGGGTTCAGTCCCTGGGTCGGGAAGATCCCCTGGAGAAGAGAGTGAGAACCTCCGCCAGTACTCTTGCCTGGAGAATTTCATGGACAGAGGAGCCTGGCGGGCTACAGTCTATAGGGTTGCAAACAGTCGGATATTACTGAGTGCCTGATATGCTTGTTAACTATAACTTGACCCACTGGATGATACAAGCTCAGTTCTAATGTCCCTTTTGAAGGAACAGCTTACAAATCATTTAATTTCTCAGGTAAACATTCCGCCACTTGGTTTAAGTGTCTCTAGTGCCTTCAGCTCTTACTCTCGTCCTGTTCCCCCTTCCCCCTGTGGCAGCCCCCTACTGTCTGGCCCCAGGATTTGCCCCTTTCATTTTTTCTCCTACATGCGGCTCCCCAAACTGGACACACTGCAGCACAGAGCATAAAAGGAAGACATCAAGGAATTCACTTGTCTTTTTCTGGACGCTATATACCTGAAGAAAAGACTAGCCTGGAGAGGAAGGAAACAATCATTGCTCAAAAAAAAAAAAAAAAAAACCAGCCCACAACAGCAGCCTTATGATATGTGCCTGTGACATTAGTCTAGCCAGGTCTAACACAAATGAAGACCTTTCTTCCCTGGTGCAGTTGAGATAGCTTCTTTTTAACTTAACCATTAAGAACCAAATTCCGTGCTACCACATCCCATTTGCACACACAAATAGAATCTCTGCTAATGAGTCCAGGAAAGCACTATATACCTCCAGATGAAAAGAAAAAGCAAAAAGCTGCAAAGCATAGCAAATTCTGAACGTCTGGTTGGGTACCCTATTCATCAATGACTTGTGAATGTGGGAATAACAAGCGTATTTCATGCTGTGAGAGATACACTGATTATCCACCAGGGTCAACCACTGTGTCTCCCAGTATCAATATTCCCATGTCATCTTTTAATTAAAGAAAGTATACTGGTGGATAAATGGGTTAATTTTGGTTACAAATGGTAGATCGGCTGTTAGACCTTCCTGCACAAATTTCTGAGATTGTAAGATCTTGTCATCAGTTTTACTGGATGCAATTAGAAAATTTTGAGAACAATCATCCCTCCTTAAAAAACTTATCCTTCATCTAAATTAACCTTCGGAATGACACAGGGGCTCGATCTTAAAGTAACACTTGGCAGCTGGACACCCTACTCCCCAGACACATGAACAGAGGCATTTCACTTTTCATTCATGGAAGCAGAATGGGGTTGCGATAACTGCCCACATTCTCTTCTCCAAATTGCAGATTTTTTGAGATTTTATTAAGGGAAGGTGTTTTGTTCACCTGGTGACTCGCTCACCGTGTGTGCCTCTTTGCAGGCTGCATAGAGCCTGTCGTAAATCATGCCAGCTGCTCCTTACTGAGCCCTTTCCAAGGAGATGGGCTCCATCACCCACTTTCTCTCCTGACCCATTTTCAGAACGACTTATGCTTCCATATAAACGTGGCTATAGCCTGGTTCACGTGGAAGCTTCAACATCGCAATACAGTGCAATTGCCTCCTAACTGAAAAGAACAAGCATTTCTCATCAAAAACAAACTTTCCTGATTCAGACCTGCACCCAGATCCTTGCTTTAAATGTCTCTGAGGGTGAAAGAATTCTAACCTAACAAAGAAAAAAATAATAAAACCACTGGGTGAAGAATTTAGCAACCACAAGCTCACTATTTTTGGCTATCCATGTGAAAAGAATATAACATATCCAAATGTATAATATACCCAAATTCATGTCTTATCAATCTGAAGCTCAGGCTTAACATATCTTACCACATTCCTTCTTCATATCCGAAAGCACATTTATGTGAAAGTCCCATTTATAGCAAAACCACTTGGACAAAGGTTGCTTTTGCCCCAGTCGCTATAAGGCAAATGTTACGGCTCAACGGATGGCCCAAGGTGTGCACAGGGGCCACGCCCCCACATTAGAAAAAGGTTCACGCACGTACACACTCACACCGGCCTGCCTTTCACTCTAGCTGACGTAGACCCGTCAGTCTGCCAGGCAAGCGGAACCCCGTCCACTCGCCAATCAAGCACCAACTCCCCCATCTGACGAGACGAGGCCGGGGGCTTTGCCCGCTTACACTTGTCTGTCAGCTGGTTGACAGCACTGGCGAGGGGGGTCCCCCACCTTTCCCTTCCCATCAGCTCTGCTGACAGGTGCAGGCAGGCAAGGGACTCCCCCTCCACCCCATTCATGCCCATCAGCACATCTGATGGATGTGGGCGGGTGGGGGTGTCCCCAGAGCCTCTCAGTCGTGAGGCAGGCGCATCTCTGCCCTGGGTGGGTGCAGGCCAGAGCCATCTCCAAGTTGTCATTGACAGGTGGGGGGCGGCCCGCCTTCCCAGCTGCTATGGCATGTGACAGCGAGTTACGGTCCACCCACACTGACTCACAGTCACGCCTCGGCCGACCGTGGATCATGCCGGGTCATCTCGGATGGACATTTAGACAGGCATACACAGGGGTTGTGGGGGAAGGGACAGAGGCCCCAGAGTTAGGGAGGGAGGGGGGAACTGCTTGGTGGGCACCTGGAGGTCACAGGCGAGCATCCAAAGACAGGGCGTGGGGTCCACGTACCGCAGCTGGGGTGGTCGATGACCGGACGCTTGGGCTGTAAAGAGGAAGTCCTTCTGGACTGACGGGCGCCATCCCTTCCTTATGTGCCTGCTGTCAAACAGACGTGAAAAGACACCTTAGTGATTTAGGGGCACCACAAGGGGCTGGACGCACAGCAGGGTCACCTCCGGTCATCCAAGTGAATGTGTATCCAACGAGGCCTACGTGCCTGGCCCCGAGCGAGCCCGCGCCCTCGCTCGTGGGAGCCACACACGCCCTGAGCCGCTGCTGTCCTTCTGGGTGGGCGCTGCAAGGACCAGCAGAGCCTCCCGGGGGCCACCGGGCTCCGCCTGCTGCCCGAGGCGTGAGGCTCCGCGCTGGTCTGTTTTCACATGGTAATAGCGCCATATGGAAATTTAATAGAATCATTCATAATTTATGGCGTTAAGCAAGAAACGGCATTATTTTATTAGTCTTTAAAACCAGTGTGGTTGCTTGTAGGAGTCTGGGATGCAGGCACAGTTTGACCACAGCTGACTGATGCAAAGGCTGGCCGCACCACCCCTCCCAATACCGAGTTTCATAGAAAAGGAAAGAAAACAGCAAAAGGGAACCCTAGTCAACCAAAGCCATGTTTTAGAGGCTAAAGAGGTCGGCTCTTTTAGTAAGCTTCCTCTCAACGTCTCACTTCAGTTTTCCTACTTTGACCTCAGCTTTCAATTAAATGGACAAGGGACTTTCAACACAAGGGCCCAGTGAAGAAAATGTTTCCAACAGGCACGCAGATGCCTCAGCCTGCGCCCAGCAGGAAGATGATGCCCCCACAGCAGCCGCACGAGCGTCTGCGACCACGGCGAGGTGAGAAAGGGTGCCAGGGGAGTGCCCGGGATGCTGGCCTTCCGCCAAGGCAGACCACATGGACGAGTTCAGGGAGACTTCCACACATGGCGAGTTTCCCTTCTCAGTGTCCAAGGGCTTTGGGTGGTTGCTTTCCCGAATTTAGAGCAGCCTGGCCAGACACTCGGTGGAGGGCAGCTCAGATTCCAGCCAGAGTCAATGTCCCCACAGGCTACCGTGGCTGCCTGTCCCCCTGAGCGTCTGCCATCTGCAGCGCCCACCTCTGCTCCGCATGCTCCGCATGGGCCACACCACACGCCGAGCTGACCCAGAGAGAAGTCATCTCAGAGCCCGCTGACTTTCCAGTGAAAGTTAGAATAGCAGAGCCCTTCGGGGTAGCCGCTTGTCAGATATGTTTGCCAAGAGGCTTTTCTGAAGAAATGGGCCTGCCGTGGATTCTGACGGCTGCTCAGCAGAAGTCGGGAAGAGCACCCGGAGCGGGAACTGGCAGCCCACTCTAGGATCCTTGCCTGGAGGATCCCATGGACAGCGGAGGCTGGTGGGCGGCGGTCCCTGGGGGCGCGTGCACTCGGATAGGAGTGAGCCCTTGCACAGAAGTGTGCCGAGGCTGCTGACATGGAGATCAAGAGGAGAGCCCACGAGAGATGTGGCAGCGCTTTCAGAATACTCAGCTCAGCAACAGCCAGTTGGATATGAAGAGCTTGAAAATGGTGGGCTCTGACTTTGTGCCACGGAAGCCTCTGGGGAGCCCCCTCCATGCCCGTGGGAGTCAGCAGAAAACCAGACTGCTGAGCTGCTGGAAATAACTGTTTTCTTCTCTTTCTCGTGTTACTGACTTAGATAAGGCAGGGATGAATTAAACGGACTTAGACCAGGCTTCCTGAGGCTGGGGAGCAGGTTGCTGGTCTCTGGACAAGCACTGCCTCTGAATGCACTTGCCCTTCTTTGAAGAATAAATGACACTCTAAGGGCTGAAACATAGAACTCGTTGTCAGTTATTTCCATCTGCAGTCTGATACACTTCACTGAAATCATTTAATCATACTGTAGCTCATTGAGCCAGACAAGAGCTTTGCAAAGTCATATGATTTTGCCCCAGCCTTGGGGGAGAAAAAGCACTGTTCTACCCTGAAATGAGAAAACGAGAGTCAGAAGGAGAAGTTTTTGCACAAATTTTGCATAACGGGTACAAGGGGGAATGGGGATTCTGCCTCCTGTGCTTTTGACAGGTAGAGAGTGGACAGCAGAGAGTGAGGGGATACGGGAAGGCTGGGGAAGGGCTGGCGGGGACCCCATGGCCGAAGGAGAGGCTGGGGAAGCAGCCCCTGTCTTCACCAAACAGTTGACAGTTCACAGTTAACCATGGAAGACTACGGCCACCTTAAAAAAAAACAAAAACAAAAACAAAGAAAGAGGAGAAAAAGAGAGATCGTTCAGGGTCTGTTTCTAAAAGCTTATAGTAGCAGTCTGGAGTTAGTTGCTAAGTGGTATCTGACTCTTTACGACTCCATGTACCGCAGCCTGCCAGACTCTTCTGTCCATGGGGATTCTTCAGGCAAGGATGCTGGAGTGGGTAGTCTTTCCCTTCTCCAGGGCATCTTTCAACCCAGGGATCAAACCCAGGTTTCCTGCATTGCAGGTGGATTCTTTACCGTCTGAGCCACCAGGGAAGCCCATTTCTAAAAGTTAACACAACTCAGTGTGTAAACTCCGATTGGTGGATTTCTTAGATTTCTATGCATTGCTGAGGACTAGGAGCTTCTCAGCTTGCAGGGCGAATCTCAGCCCCCCAGGCAGACCACCCACTAAAATCAACACTCTTAAAATCATCATAAAACACTGTGGTCCCATCTGGTAAGACCGCTTTGGAAACGGGCGACATTTCTGAACTGAATCCAAGCCGTCATTTATCTTCAAACAGCACAACCTGCTATAAATGTCCTCCTGCTTCTGCTGCAAGCCTAAGGTTCCCGTCTGCTCTCCTTACGGACTGTTGGAATTTCCAATTTACATCAAAATGGCCTGGGATTCACAGCTCTGGCTGTCTTCCCCACATCAAAGCTCTGTTGCCGCTCAATCCTGGCTGGGTTAAGTCTTTCATACTCTAGTTAAATAGTCAATTTTTGCAAAATGATAAAGGAAGCTTATAGTCATATGATTTAAATGTCTCTAAATGAAAATTGAAAGTAGATTCTTAAGAACCATCACTGATAACTCTTTCATGGAGTTATCGGGCAGAACAGATAGTAATAGATTTCCTGCTGCGGAAGCTCCCAGTAAGGAATTACAAAACGTTAGCAACCGCTGCATGTCAAGATTCCTAAATTCAGACATGGGCCAACTTCTGAATAACTGACATGAACCCAGTGCCTCCCATGTGGCGCATTTAATCATGAAAGGTGGGACCCTAGGTGCGTTGAGGGGAGCACGCTATTCTGTGGCGTGTCAATCCATTCTTGGGGCTTTCCCATGGCTCAGCAGTAAAGAATTCGCCTGCAATGCAGGAGACAGAGGCAAGAGACACAGGTTCGGTCTCTGGATTGGGAAGATCCCCTGGAGATGGAAATGGCAGCCCACTTTGGTGTTCTTGCCTGGAAAATTCCATGGACAGAGGAGCCTGGCAGACTATAGCCCATGGGTCACAAAGAGTCAGACCAGCAGGTCGAATACATTCTTATATTAGAAAGCATTCTATTGTCAAAGGAGACTGGGCAAAGGGTAGCTTAGCGAAACTCTTTAAACTGACTTCGCGCAGGGATTCTCAGCCTAATCGCACTGGCCCTGGATGCTCTGCATCCCTCAGTGTCTCTTGCGTTCTAGAGCGTGTGCCTTGATGAAAGGCTGTGCTTTATTTTACTCCAGGTTTGAAACAACCCGGACCAATATATGAAGGAAGAGAAAAAGAAAAAAGAAAAAGAAACTCACCGAGCAGCCACTATTTCTGCAAATCCAACAAGCTGCCAGTTATCAAATGTGCGTCCATGGAAGGACTGCACACACTTCTGGACCCACCCAATCCTGTTGGAAAGACAGGGATCATTAAAAGGCACAGGGAGCCTGACCAGATTTACACAAATGCAAATGCCACCTAAATACCAGTGTACGCTTGGCCATGGTTTTGTCAAATTTCCATGTGTATTTGTGACAAAATAAGGCATTTGAATTTTGAGTGAATGAGATTTTAGTAAGAAAAGCATACATTCCAATATAAACATTTGACATATTAATAAAAAGTCTTGGACGTGGAGGAGTTCCTACCACAGGAAAGTTTTCTTTGGAGCAGGGCCCGGCTGGATTTCTGCCTCCCCGGCCACCGCGTTGGCCCCGGACAAGAGCAGAGGACCAGGGTCCGAGGCCAGGCCTGGCCCCAGGCGTGAGCGTGGCACGGCCAGCCCCCTGCCTCCTCCCTGCTCACTGTGACGCCAGTACCGTCACATCCCACCGTCCCTGGCACCGTCGCTGTGTCCGTCATCCCTATGAGGTCTCCCTGGACTGCCCCACGTGTCTGGGGGTGCACAGTGCTACTGCCCTGCGAGGGACACAGCTGGTCACCCACACATTTGGCCAGGATGGGGGGCGGGTGGCAGGGCGGGTGGTAACTTTGGTAGAGCCTCCAGCTCGCAGTCAGTGCTCAACTCACAGCCCAGCCTTTCCCCTCCTCCCCGGCAGCCCTGCTTCCCTTCCTGCCTGGCCTCTGAGCGTCCTTTATGCGAGGCTGGGGCGAGGCCGCGGCTCTGCTCACCTGACTTCCTCTCCACGGCCACACAGGTGGGTCTACCGGCAGCCACCACCAGCCCGCATCATGAGGGCGCCGCCTGAATCCAGGAGCCCCACGTTAAGGCTCCAGGATAGCCACGCTTCAGCGGAAGACCCGGGTCTCGGTCCATGGGCGGCCGGGCCCTCCCTCCCGCTGGGCGCTGGTGGGGAGCGACAGAGAGTCCGCCTCACTGCTCTGAAGAGTGGCCTCCGGCACCGGGCTGAAACTTCGGAGTTTTATCTGCCAGATGCTCTGCCAGGGCTTCCGTCCTCCAGGGCAGTGCTGACGCCCACGGTGTGAGGGTGTAGCCACAGCCACCCCCTTGGGACTCCCAGGAGCACAAAGCTACAGCAAATGGCGCTTCTGACTCAGCCTCTTCCTTAGAGAGAAAAGGTCGAGACCAAGGTGCACACCCAGCCCCCGCCCGTGACCGTCTCTGGAGCCAGAATTCTCCCTGGAGATGCAGAGCCTACTTCTGCTCACTGGAAACCCTCAAAGGCAGACGACTGCCAAAGATGCCAAGTGTTTCCCATGTGCATCCAGCTTCTGCCAACCCAGATGCTGACCCAGACACGCGGGTAAGCAGTGGTCAGCGCAGACCTCGCCCGGCGCCCTCTCGGAGGCTCTCCTCCCTGACCGCCGAGACCCTGAGCATCTCTGATGCAGGGCACAGAAACAGGAGGAGCTGAGAGCCTGTGTTACAAAACAGGCCCGGATGTGACTAGCAAGGGGGGCCAGGGAGCAGCATCCAGGAAGCCGGGAATCAGTTACCGTGTGGCTAGGGATCCTGGCGGCTCAGCTGGTAGAGAATCCACCCGCAACTCGGGAGGCCTGGATTCGAGCCCTGGGTTGGGAAGGTCCCCGGGAGAAGGGATAGGCCACCCGCTGCAGTCTTCTGGCCTGGAGAGCCCCGTGGGCTGTCGGACTGACTGAGTGCCTTTCATTCTTCTCTTTATTTCTCAGGGACCCTCACTAAGGGGCCTGAGTCAGAGACTCTGCGGTTTTCATCCGGTCCAGGGCCCTCGGGAGGACCGGTCCTAATGCCCTGGCCAGTCTGTAATCAGGAGACTGAACGGGGGCCTGGGCAGCCATCCTTCTGGAGCTTAGGGCCTCGCTCTGGTTTTGGTTCCCAGACGAGACCCCATTTCGGAGAAGAAGCCAAACGCAGTCTCTGTCACGCTGCATTCTGGACATCTCATCGTGAGAGGCTGAGAATGGGGGAATTTCCTGTGTTTTGATCTCAACCCTGCAAAGCAGGCTGAGGCCAAAGCTCTTTCCAGGGACTCCAGGAGGCCCGAACCTGGGCCCAGAGGTCAAGTCTAGATCTGAAGACCCACACATTTTGGGCAACTCAGACAGGAAGCCCTCCCAGGCCAGCAGCCACTGCTGATGGGAGACTGTACTGGGCCGCGTCTTCGGGAGAGTTGGCTCCCCCCCGGGATTCCAGCTGCTCCCCACATCCCAGGAACACGGCATCTGCCGCAGCGTCCATGGCAACAAAGCAGCACCCGCCCCCCAGCCCAGATCCAGAGCCTTCCCCAGAGTCTCTGCTAAGGACTCATCATCGTAACAAAGCAGCATCAGAATCAACACACACACATCACTTGTTTTCAATCAGCTTTCTTGATCAGCATCATCAACATCGCTAGCGATTTTCATACCAAGTGAAGTAAGTCAGCCAGAGAAAGGCAAAGGTCATAGGATATCACGTACATGTGGAATAAAAAAAAAAAAAGATATAAAACAGAAACAGACCCACAGACGTGGAAAACAAGCTTACGGTTACCAGAAGGAAAGGGGAAAAGGAAAATTAGGAGTTGGGGATGAACATAAACACACTGCCGTGTACAAAACAGACAACCAACAAGGGCCCACAGCATCACCCAGGGCGCTATGCTCAATGCTCTGTACTGACCTATGATGAGGAGGAATCCAAACAAGAACAGATACTGCTTTGCTGGGCTGCACCCCTGACACGTGACCTTGTAAATCAACTCTACTTCAGCTAAAACAGAAATGGCAGAAGTCTGTTTGTTCGCAAGAGGACGAAGTTTGAAAGGAGTTACAGGCATCTTATGGAGACTGGACTGAGATGATGAGGTCCTGAGACCCAGCGTACAAGCTGGGATGCTTCTTTGTGCCGATGAGCTTGGCATGCAGCTCAGGCACGTGCTAATGCTATCATTGGAAATCAGTAATGTCTTTTCTCCTTACCAAAGTCTAACTTACCTGTTTTCTTTCTTTTACGTGTCTAACTTTTGCTATCATAATAAGATCTCTTCCCCCAGTGAAAGGGGGTAAGAGTTGCTTCCTCTGCCATCTTCTGAAGTTTCATCATTTGAGGCAGGCGCTCGGGTCCGGGTGCGCGGTCTGGGCGAGTTTTGAGTCCATCGTTACGCAGGGTGCGAGTTAAGGTTCCCAGTCCTCAGTTTTGTCGTGCATTTGGCTTCTAGTTTATTTATTTTTGCTGTTAATTTCCAGTTGTTCCAGTAAGTGTACTGAATCGCTCTGGTTTGTTTTTTGAAAATCTATTGACCATATACAAAGTTTATTTCTGACTTCTCTGTTCCATTCTGTTGATCTCTAATTGTCTGGATTATCACAACTTTCTAGTCAGTTTTCCAATCAGATGGTCTATTCCTCCAAGTTTTCTCTTTATTTTCAAATTTTGGGGCAACTCCTTGAGCTTAAACATAAAACCTGCAACAAGATTATCAATCAGTGTTCACGTAGAGAAACATCCTGCTATTTTGATAGGGATTGTGTTGAATCTCTAGATAGATTTGAAGGAAACTGACTTCTTAATATTGGGTATTCTCGTAGGTAAAAACGGAATATCCCTCTATCTGTTTATTTTTGCTTTGCTTTCTCTGTTATTGCAATATAACTGTGCTGCAACGTTGCATTGGTTTCTGCTATTTAAAAATGTGAACCAACTACACGCATACACGTGTCTCCTTCCTCTGGGACCTGTCTCTTATACACATCTAGATGTGTATAAGAGACAGCCCCTGACACGTGACCTTGTAAATCAACTCTACTTCAGCTAAAACAGAAATGGCAGAAGTCTGTTTGTTCGCAAGAGGACGAAGTTTGAAAGGAGTTACAGGCATCTTATGGAGACTGGACTGAGATGATGAGGTCCTGAGACCCAGCGTACAAGCTGGGATGCTTCTTTGTGCCGATGAGCTTGGCATGCAGCTCAGGCACGTCCAGCTCTTTGTGACCTCATGGACTGGATGTAGCCTGCCAGGTTCCTCCGTCCATGGAATTTTCCAGGCAAGAATACTGGAGTAGCTTGCCATTTCCTCCTCCAGGGGATCTTCCCAACCCAAGGATCAAACCTGTGTCTCTTGTGTCTCATTCACTAGCAAGCTGATGAACTTATGTCCCTGCAAATTTGCCTCTGTGACACGTCCTGAGGCAAAGGACCTCAGAGTTTCAGGATCTGAGTTGAAGATACTTTGCCGGGGGCCACTCAGGCTCCAGATGTTGCAGTGACGCTCAGAGGAGGACAGAATTGAGGAAGCCCCGCTCTGCCCTGGAGAGAGACCCCAGAGACTCGACTCCTCCCCATCCCACCCTGCCGCATCCTCATGGATTTCTGACGTTCAGGAAAGCTTCCAAGCCAAGCGGCCTGAGAGGAGAGAATTTCCCAGCAGCCCTTGCTCCTGATGAGGAATGCTGGGGTGTGTCTTCTCTTCCCCTGGGGACCTGCAAACAAAGGCATCACCAGTAACACTGGCGCCTCCTAAGACAAGAGCAGGACTTCGGGGAACGCAGGACTGTGGCCATGACTCTCGGACTTCCTTTATTTACTGAGCTCTGAGTTTTGGCAACAGTATTCTTTAGTCCTTGAGGAAGTAATTCACTCTCGCCCTTAGAACGCTGTAAGTAGTCGATAATCCATTATTACAGTAAGCCGTTCACTCTCACAGTAATTATCTAATAACCTCTTATAAAAGACCGTGGCTTCCTAATCTGTTTATAATTATCATTTCAGTGATCCCACACATTAATGTCTGACCTTCAGCAACTGTGACCTGATCTTAATTAACTGTAATATCAAATCATCGCTACACAAGAAGCTAGCCATGACCGAATGAATGAACCCCAGGTACAGTTAATTTCTGGAGCAATTATCTTTTCGTGTAGGGAGATTTAAATGATTATCTGCACAATTTCACACAGTTTTATGTAATTCTGTGACATTAAAAATTCTGTTTTAAATCATATTTCAAAGGCAGGGCTCCAGAGTCTGGTTTGTCTAGCGTTCTCAAGCACTTGGCTAAAGCATACACATTACCCCTGTGTGATACAGGCTGCTTTTTGTGTGGGCATTTTCAATTATCGACAAACAGCAAAACACAGCTTGCAACGACGTGATGCGCTACAGTCAAACGGATAACCGTACAGATAGGTAATCTAGGAGGAAACACCCTCCAGGTAAAATTGTCAGAGGAAATGGCCCCACTGTGCAGAAATACTGAAAGCAACTGACAATTTACTAGATGTAAAACACTAGAAAATGTAAAGTGTATGTCAATATACACAGTGTGTTTATGAAGAGGTATAGATTCGAAAACATTTATCATCTCAGCCAAGCCTGGAGGAGATGCAGCTACGAGAAATACCTGCAGCTAGAGTTGAAATTTATTTCACACCCAGAGATACACGTGGGCATGTCTGAGTCAGTAAACTTCCGACTTCCCCAGCGAAGTTCTCCGTATTATACCAGCTTCCCAACGCTCATGCATTTTCACAGTGTCCAACTGATGCTTAGGGGTAAGCAGGCATACAGGCAATATTGCAGACATGTTCTGGATGTAAACAAGGCCTTGGAAACAGATGCAGTTGGAAGGGTTAGCTTAGCATTTTCTCTGGGCTTCCCTGCTGGCTCACATGGTAAAGAATCCACCTATAATGCAGGAGACCTGGGTTAGATTCCTGGGTCAGGAAGACCCCCTGGAGAATGGAATGGCAACCCACTCCAGTATTCTTGCCCGGGGAATCCCTGGACAGAGGAGCCTAGAGGGTTCATGGGGTCACAAAGAGTCAGACATGACTGAGTGAATAGCATGTTCACATCAATATTTTCTCTGGTGTCAGAAACTAGGGCTAAATTGATCAAAGGGTAAATTTCAATAAGAATTATCAGCATGTCCTGCTTTTGGCCATGGTTTATCAGGCTTGCACATTAAGCCTTCCCCGTCAAAGTTCTAATAACACCCAACTTGTCATCCCAGACACTGAAAGGTTTGTCTCAGCCATCAGCCGCAGCAAACAGTCTGAGGGAGGCGATTGATTCGTGAGTAATTTGGTGGAGGAAGGTGTCCCAGGAGCTACCCTGAAGGATCACCCATGTGGCCAGGAGGGACTTTCACTTCCTGACATAGACTCTGCTCCTCCTCAGAAATATTACTCGAAGGAGTGGAAAGAGAAGACCTAACGTTTTCCATCAAAGTGCTTAGCAGCGGCAGGATGAGAAGACAGCTTCTTCATAAATAACAAATTACTTGAGCGGTGTGAGTTGATCACAAGTTTAAATCAATGTGTCCTGTAGGTCTGTTGATGTTAATATATGCGTCCAAAGAGAAAGGGTGACTTCATTGAGTAGTCTCCAGGTGTAAACACAGTCTTCATCAGCGCTTCTCCGGGAGGGTGGAAGGGAGCCATGGAGACCTCTGATTCATTGCAGCTGGTCCACGCTGTCACCCTGGAGACCAGGGCTGGTGGCCCAGGCTCAGGACTCTTCTGAGACCCAACTAGGTTCACGCCCAGCAGTGGCCTTGGACAACGGCCCTGGACAATGACCCGACCAGAACCTTCTCCCAAGTTCTACTCTGAGATGTCTGTCACTGTGGCCAGAGCATCTATTGTCTTTAAATTCAAAACATTATAAACACAGAGAGACAGCAGGTGTCGCAAGGGATAAAATCACTGGTTGTTCAGCTGCAAAGTCGTGTCCAGCTCTTTGTGACCCCCTGGGCTGCAGCACACAGGCCTCCTGTCCGTCACCATCTCCTAGAGATTGCTCAGACTGTGTCTGTTGAGTCGGTGATGCCATCCAACACTCTCATCCTCTGTTACCCGCTTCTCCCCCGCTCAGTCTTTCCCAGCACCAGCGTCCTTTCCAATGAGTCGGCTCTTCACATGAAGTCATTGAAAAATGTCAAATCTTTAAATGGTTCTCATTCTGCACACCTGTCAGTTCCAAACCAGGCTTAGAATGCCTGTGTCCCCAGTGTACAGAACTGTGCTCTGCATCAGCACAAAGCTCCCTGCCTTCTGTCCCTCCTCGTCCTCTGGAAACCATTTCAGCGTTTCGGTATCTGAGCTTCTTTCTGTGCTGAGCTGAATGTTCAAGGGTCTTTACACCAGTTATTGCCCTCCTTCAAAGAAAACCCGTGGGCCTACACTCTCTCTTTTTTAGTCACCAACGCTCCTAAAGATAACTATACAGTTATCCGTAGGATGTGACATTGGGTTTTATTACTTTAACTATTCAAGGAAAGCTTCTGTGATGGTGAAGATAGTCACTTCCGAACACAAGACCCTGGTCCCACCCACTGACCTTCCAAAAGGCCGGGAGGGAACCACAACAGCTCCTCCCCGTCGAGGGGGACCTGTGCTGCCATGCCCACACCACATCCAGGTTTGGGGACAAACCGGGGCAGGGTTTGCTCTGGGTGTGGCCCCTGAGCTCCTGTCCTGGCTGGTCCGGGACAAATCTGCCATCACCACAGCAGCATCGCCACGTGCCCTCAAGGCTGCTTTCTTCGGGGAGGTTTAGCCCGAAGGTCGTGGGTGATGCACAGAACAGGCTGTGCTCCATGTCTAGTACAGAGTAAGACAGGGAACGTCAGCTGCATGGAGGGCCAGGGCACGCGGGACAGCTCCTGCTGGAGGGGTGTGGACAGTGGCAGCACCTCTTGCCCCTCTGGCCAGCGGGGGACTGCTCGATAAGGAGACCCTCCTGCCGCAGGCCACAGCCGGACTCCTGGCATTGGCCACCCTGCCCTGGGCAGTGGTCAGGGGCCCTGGGCATGTGAGGACCCACATTTTCAGCCGGGAGCCCTCCTGATGCTTGGAGGTTTTCTGGTCCATGCTAATCTTACGTGGTTTCTGCTTTCGTTTATTTGTTCACATTTTTATTTTTGCATCCCTGAATTTGCAAATTTAAGCAGGGCTCAGTAACCCTTCTTGAAAAATAAATCTTTTTAGTAAAACCAACAGCACTAAAGTCTCCAACAGTGATTGTAAAACTGTCTTTTTCTTTTTTTCTTTAGTTTTGTTATTCCTGAAATTTGGGGCTATATTATTAGGTATATACTAATAAAACTAGCAAGATAAAACATCAGCAGGGGTTGAGATGGCTCGAATAATTGGATGGGCTTCCCTAGTGGCTCAGATGGTAAAGAATCTGCCTGCAGTGCAGGAGACCTGGGTTCCACCCCTGGGTCAGGAAGATCCCCTGGAGAAGGGAATGGTACCCACTCCAGTATTCTTGCCTGGAGAATCGCACAGACAGAGGAGCAGGGCAGGTTACAGTCTGTGGGGTCATAAAGAGTCAGACATGACTAAGCAACTAACACTTTAACACTCTTAGATAATTTGAGTGGTTAGATGATTTACAAAATTGGCAGAATAAGCATACTAAGCTCAAGAACAGCAGGATACACATGCTTTGCAAAATGCACACAAAATATTTACCACTTTATAGAATTGAGATAATTTAAAGCACATATTCTTACCATGGTAGAAATACGCTACAGACTAGCTTAAAAGATAAATAGAAAGCCTCCAAATGTTTGCAAAATGAACCACACATTTCTGAATATCCCTCAAGTCAAGAAAGTTAAAAGAGAAACCAGAAATATATATATATATTTTTTTCTTCTTTAGTCACTAAGTCATGTCTGACTCTTTGTGATCCCATGAACTATATAGCCTGCCAGGCTTCTCTGTCCATGGGATTCTCCAGGCAAGAATACTGGAGTGGGTTGACATACCCTTCTCCAGGGGATTTTCCCAGCCCAGGGATCAAACTCAGGCCTCATATCTCCTGCACTGACAGACAGATTCTTTATTACTGAGACACCCGAGAAGCCCATACACCTCCTTAGATCATACTTAATCTCCAAATAAGGACAAAAACAAAGCCATACTTTCCACTAGCGTGATACACCTGTGCTATGTGAAGTGAAAGTGAGCGTGTTAGTCCCTCAGTCGCGTCCGATTCTTTGCGACTCCTTGGGCTGTAGTCTGAATAGCCCGCCAGGCTCCTCTGTCCCTGGGATTCTCCAGGCAAGAATACTGGAGTGGGTTTTCATTTCCTTCTCCAGGGGATCTTCCCAACCCAGGGATCAAATCCATGTCTCTCACATTGCAGGAGGGTTCCTTATCACTGAGCCACCAGGGAAGGGCCATGAAATATTTTTAAGTATATAAGTAAACATAATCTTGAAGAATACAGCTAAAGCTGTAATTAAAAAGTCAGATTTGGGAGAATGGCACTGAAACATGTATACTATTATATAAGAAATGAAGCACCAGTCTATGTTCAATGCAGGATACAGGATGCTTGGGGCTGGTGTATGGGCTGATCCGGGGAGATGGTATGGGGTGGGAGGTGGGAGGGGGCTTCGGCATTGGGAGATCGTGTACACCTGTGGCTGATTCATGTCAGTGTATGGCAAAACCATTACGGTGTTGTAAAATAGAACAAAGTTTTAAATTAAAAAAAAAATGTCAGAGCCTTAACTGTCCATGTCAGATACTCAGAAATTAATGACATGCATCTAGATTGAGAAGCCTGTATTGCTAGTTAGTAAGTTAAGCTTGCCTTAACTTTTGAAGAAACTGCCAAACTTAAGAAAAAAATGTAACTGGGAATTTTGCGTTTCCATCAGAGATGCGTGAAGTTTCCAGTTTCTCCACCTCGTCCAGTGTTCAGCGATGTCAGTCTCTCTGACTGTGTCCATTTCAGCGGAAGAGTGGTGCCGTGTGTATTTCTTTAATTGTGGTTTTAACTTGACCTTTTAAAATGACTTATGACAGTAAACATCTCATGTGCTTATTACTTATTTGTTCATCTCTTTTGATAAAATTACTTTTTACATCCTTTGCCCTTTTTATTGAGATATTTTCTTACAGAGTTTCAAGAGGTTTTTAAAATATATTCTGAATAAAAGTTCTTTATCGGATATTACAGTGTTTCTTGCCTGTGGCTTGTGTTTTCAACTATTAATGCTAATGCTATCATTGGAAATCAGTAATGTCTTTTCTCCTTACCAAAGTCTAACTTACCTGTTTTCTTTCTTTTACGTGTCTAACTTTTGCTATCATAATAAGATCTCTTCCCCCAGTGAAAGGGGGTAAGAGTTGCTTCCTCTGCCATCTTCTGAAGTTTCATCATTTGAGGCAGGCGCTCGGGTCCGGGTGCGCGGTCTGGGCGAGTTTTGAGTCCATCGTTACGCAGGGTGCGAGTTAAGGTTCCCAGTCCTCAGTTTTGTCGTGCATTTGGCTTCTAGTTTATTTATTTTTGCTGTTAATTTCCAGTTGTTCCAGTAAGTGTACTGAATCGCTCTGGTTTGTTTTTTGAAAATCTATTGACCATATACAAAGTTTATTTCTGACTTCTCTGTTCCATTCTGTTGATCTCTAATTGTCTGGATTATCACAACTTCTAGTCAGTTTTCCAATCAGATGGTCTATTCCTCCAAGTTTTCTCTTTATTTTCAAATTTTGGGGCAACTCCTTGAGCTTAAACATAAAACCTGCAACAAGATTATCAATCAGTGTTCACGTAGAGAAACATCCTGCTATTTTGATAGGGATTGTGTTGAATCTCTAGATAGATTTGAAGGAAACTGACTTCTTAATATTGGGTATTCTCGTAGGTAAAAACGGAATATCCCTCTATCTGTTTATTTTTGCTTTGCTTTCTCTGTTATTGCAATATAACTGTGCTGCAACGTTGCATTGGTTTCTGCTATTTAAAAATGTGAACCAACTACACGCATACACGTGTCTCCTTCCTCTGGGACCGCCCCCCCGCATCCCAGCCCCGCCCCATC
>SJYC01094645.1:0-17465 GCA_006408675.1 Madoqua kirkii
AAACAGAAATCATTAACATGGGCCATTTGAAAAATTTCCAGTTATATGAAAATTACACCATACACTTCTCATAACAATGGGTCAAAGAAGAACTCACAAAGGAAATCATAAAATACACTGAGATGAATGAAAATAAAAACATAACATACTAAAATTTACTTCATATGAAAGTAAACCACTGACAAAATGAAAAGACAACCGACTGAATGAGAGAAAATATTCACAGATGATTTGATCAATAAGGGATTAACACACAAATATATAAACAACTCATACAGCTCAACAACAGAACAACAAACAACCTGATTAAACAACAACAAACAACCTGATTAAAAAATAGGCAAAAAAACTGAACAGACACTTTTTCCAAAAGAGGCATGTAGATGGCCAATAGACACATGAAAAGAGACATATCACTAATCATTAGCCAAATGCCAATCAAAACCACAATGATAACCCTCACATCTGTCAGAATGGCGATCATCAAAAAGACCACAAAAAAATGTTGGCAAGAATGTGACGAAAAGGGAACCTGTGTGCATTGCTGCTGGAATGTAAATTGGGGCAGCCGCTATGGTAAATAGTATGGAGGCTTCTCAAAAATCTAAAAATAGAACTACTATATGATCTGGCAATTTCACTTCTGTGTATATTTCAAAAAGAAAAACCCAAAACACTAATCCAAAAAAATGCATGCACAGCAATGTTCATAGCTGCATTATTTACAATAGCTAAAGATATGGAAACCATAAAAAAGAATGAAATTTTGCCATTTGTAACAACACAGAAGGACTTGGATGGTATTATGCTAAGTGTAGTAAGTCAGACAGACAAATACTGTATCACTTATATATGGAACCTAAAAAAATAGAACTAGTGAATATATTAAAAAAAAAGAAACAGACTCACAGAGAACAAACTAGTAGTTACCAAGGGTAGAAGGAAGGGGGAGGAACAAGATAGGGGTGAGGGATTAAGAGGGTCAAACTGCTATGTATAAAATAAGCTACAAGGATATATCGGCAACACATGGAATATAGCCAATATTATATAACAACTATAAATGGAGTTTAACCTTTAAAAATTGTGAACCACTAAATTGTACACCTGTAACTTACATAATATTGTACATCAACTATACTTCAATTTAAAAATGGGCAAAGGACTTAAGACATTTCTCCAAAGAAAACATACAAATGGCCATCGAGTACATGAAAAGATCCCCACATCACTAATTTTCAGGGAAATGCAAATCAAAACCACAATGAGACATCATCTAATATCTTTTGAGAAGATAATTAAATTGTACACCTGTAACTTACATAATATTGTACATCAACTATACTTCAATTTAAAAATGGGCAAAGGACTTAAGACATTTCTCCAAAGAAAACATACAAATGGCCATCGAGTACATGAAAAGATCCCCACATCACTAATTTTCAGGGAAATGCAAATCAAAACCACAATGAGACATCATCTAATATCTTTTGAGAAGATAACTATCAAAAAAAAAAAAAGATAAATGTGTTGATGAGGATGTGGAGCATAAGGAACTCCTTGTACACTGTCAGTGGGAATGTAAAATGGTGTAACCCGTATGGAAAACACTATGGAGGTTCCTAAAAAAAAAAAATTAAAATTAGCACTATCAAAAAATAAACAACCCAATCAAAAAAGGGGTAGAAGATCTAAATAGACATTTCTACTTCTGGATATATATCCAAAAGAAAGGAAATCAGGATCTCAAAGAGGTTCTTCCTTGGGAAGGCACTGTGTATACTTCAATGTGAAGCGTAATTCCTATTTCAATGTGAAGGCCAAATCAGTAGATGGATTTTTATGGTAAGGGAACCACAAGTGATGGTTGTGTATTTTTTGTAAAAAATCTACATCAGTTTAGAGATAGTTTTATATCTGTAATTTCCATTTGACTTTGTACCTGTAAAATGAAGAAGTACAAAGTAGATTACCAACAAGGACCTACCATATAGCACAGGGAACTTGGCTCAATATGCTATAATAACCTAAATGGGAAGATAATTTGAAAAATAATGGATATTTGTATGGGTATGGGTATAAGGTGTATTTACTGCACATCTGTAACTAACATCATTATTAATCAACTATCCTCCAATATGAAATAAAAATTTAAAAAAATGAAGAAGTACAGCTTACCTGTCTAAATGAGGCTCCTTATGTATATCTTGTATTATGGCGATATGTATAGTTAGGAGTACAGCTTCCCAGGTGGTGCTAGTGGTAAAGAACCCGCCTGCCAATGCAGGAGACGTAAGAGATGCAGGTTTGATCCCAGGGTCAGGAAGATCCCCTGGAGTAGGAAATGGCAACCCACTCCAGTATTATTGCCATGACAGAGGAGCCCGGAAGGCTACAGTTCATAAGGTTGTTGTAAAGAGTCAGACACCACTGAAGCCAAGTTAGCACACACATAGTTAGGAAAGAGAAATGACATTACTGAAACCACTATTTGTGCAATATTCAGAAAAACAATTGTGGCTTATGTATTATTAGCTTAAAATCCATGATTCATATAGCTCTTGTGTAAAAAATATTTCTTTCAGCTTGAAAAAGACAGAGATGTTAAGGACTTGGGACTCTAATTTCTGTTCAATTGATCTACATGTCTATCCTTAAGCCATGCCATAGCATTGTGATCACGATGGCTTTGTGGAACTCTACCCTACTACTCCCAGTTTCTGGAGGATCCTGGTTTCTCTGAAGAACTATAGGTGCCAGTTCAAGAGTATATGTTCCTTGTATGTCTAGGGAACCAGCTGCTCTGTCAGAGCCTGAGCCTGTGGTGATGCAGAGCATAATGTTGGATTTGTGTACTTTTTAAGATACCATTAACTTCAGACTTTCTCATCGTGAGCCTTTAAATGGGATTTATTATCATCAACAATTGAGATGAGCAAAGTCTACCTACTTATTAAGGAATTAAGAGTAAGCCAAGGTCATCAAAGCAGTGAGCTCCTAAAATAAAGTCATCCGTTTCTGTGAAGTCTCGCTCAAAATGACAAACTTAACAAGGATTCTCTGATGCTCAGTGAATGTGGCCAGCAACACTGCACTCCTACTGGGAGTGCCTCTTTGTAAGGTGTGCCACAATCAAACACTCAATAAGCTGGGCCGCTTCCCCTAGGTGTGGCTCTATGACAGTGCCAATGGCATTCGGAGAAAATCGCGGCACTCATAAGCAGCTTTATTTGGCAAAAGAAAAAGCGGGTCCCCCTGTGAGATGATTGCACACAGAGTGAAAAGGGAGAGATGAGGGAAGAGAGTGTGCAGGCAGGGGAGAGGGAGGGGCAAAATTCTGAAACCAAAAAGGTGAACCCTGAAAGTGTTACTCCAAGTGAAAGAAGCCAAACGTAAGTCTACACATTATATGACTCCACTGACATGTCTCAAAACAAGGAAATGCAGGGAGACAGAAAGGAGACTGGTGGTTGCCAGGGGGTCTAGGGGAGGAAAAGAATCAAGGAATCAGGGGGCACTAAGGGAAAGAAACAAGATTTCTTCTAAGGTGATAAAATGCTCTAAAATTGGCTATAGTGATGGATGCACAACTGTGTGAATACACCAGAAAACACCAAATTGTATGTTATAAACAGGTGAGTTGTATGGTATGGGAATTATCTCTAAATAAAGCTTTAAAAAATATTCGAGGAGCTTCCCCTTGTACTTACAGTAAAGTAGTCACCATACCTGGTAATACCCTAAATGATCCAGCCCCTGCCAACTGCTCCTCCTTTTCTCCAACACTGTCCACACTCTAGCCACACAGGCCACCTTCTAGGCCCCAGACTCAATGAGGTTCTTTGCTGCCTCGCAGCTCTCAGACCTGATCCCTTAGCCTTGAAGGCTGTTTCCTTGCTCCTGCATATCACCCTTCCTGAGAGAGGCCTCTACTGCTTAATCTAAAGTTGTCACCCCTATTTTGGGCCCTCCCTGTCCCATCACCTTATTGCATCTGCTCCAGTGCACTCCACAACACTGGAGTGCAATGGCTAACATAACATCTGAAATTGTTATATGTACTATGTCCTTCTGGAGAAAAGAGCTCCCTGAAGGCGATGACCTAGTCCACATAGCATGCCCAGCTCCTGGGGAAGTGCCTGGCAACAAGCAAGCACCCAGTAAACATTGTTCAATATTGATGAATGGATGTCACATACAAATACCCTGACAGAGGTGTCAGGGACTCTTTCAGTAAAAAATATACAATGGAAAAAGAAATGTTCTCCAACTGGAAAAACAACTAAGCCAAGGAGAGATGGATAGCATCTCTCTCTGAAATCCCAGTCGCATGAGAAGCAAGCTAAGATAGAAAAAAAGGACAGCAGAATGACCTGGTCTTAAAGGATGCCATTCCACCAAAAACACATATTCTGGTGGTCCTATGGGTCCCAGACACTGTGGCTAATTGGTGCTGGTGAAGATCAGATGGGTTGGCACACAACTGAGAAAGGGACAGAAATATTAAAAAGTCCTCCATCAGGAAATTAACAAACTTAAAAAATTGGGGGTGTGTTTACATGTACTATGCTTGTTTTGTTGTTTGGTCGTGTTTGGTTTTGGAGATGTTAAATGATTTCATTAAAACCATCACTGTTATTAACTATATTGATTTTCCTGGGAATCTAAAAGGCCAACTGCATGTATAAGACTATGGAAATGCTCAGGAAAGGCCTGAGAATGCTCAAGGCTCTCAGCTCGCACCATACACAAAACTATAAATCTCTCAGAAGTTCGTTTTTATGTATATGGCCCATTTTGAGTTAATTTTTGTATAAGGTGTGGGGCAGGGGTCCAAATTAACTTTTTGTATGTGTATATCCAATTTTCCCAACACCATTTATTGAAGAGGCCATTCCTTCCCCCACTGAACAGTCTTAGCACCTTGGTCAAAATTTAACTGGCCACAGATATAATAGTTCATCTCTAGACTCTCAATTCTATTCCATTGAGTTATGTCTACCTTTTTGATTAATACCAGACTATTTTGATTACTGCAGCTTTGTAGTAAGCTCTGAAATTTGGAAGTGTGAGTCCTCCAACATCTTTTCTAAGACAGTTTTGACTACCCTGGGTTTCTTGAATTTGCATATAAATTTTAGGATCAGTCTATTTCTGCAAAAATTCTATCTGGAGGTTAGACAGGAATTATGTTGACTTTGTTGATCAGTTTAAGTAGGTGTACATTCATCATATATGCTTGACTCATACCAGAGGCCCAGCCACAGTAAGTCCGTCCAATAAAATCAAATAAAAATAATAATGGCTGACACTGAGCACTCACCTGTATCAAGCCCTCTGCTAAATGCTTCACAGGGGCCATCTCATTGAACTCTTACAATTATTACTAATTTATTATTATTAACCTCATGCAACAGATGAGGAAATGGAGGTGCAAGAAAGTCAGATAACTCACTCAAGGTAACTGCTGGTAAGTGACAGAGACAGAGTTCAGACACACACAGTCTAATTCCTGAGTCCCTGCCTTTCTCAATCCTGAATATACAAAGAGACCTTTCATACTCATTAGAAAAAAAAGATAAGCAACCTGGCAGAAAAATGGGGGAAGGATATGAACAGACAATTCAAAGAGGAAAATGCAGATGACCAAAAAATAGGATTTCTTTTGTCCATCATACTAGTAAAATGTTTTTAATTGGTAAAATCTGGTGATGATGAAGGTCTGGGGAAAAAGGTACTCATAACAGTATCAGTGGGAGTACGTGATGGCACAATCATTTTGGAAACAATTTGTCAGCATCTATTAAAGTGTAAAATACATATACCCTTTGGCCTTGAAGTTTCATTATACTTCAGAACAAAGGAAACAGACAAGAATGCTCACTTAAGTCCCATATGTAACTGTGCAAAATAAAAACAAACCACATGTCTGCCAGTAAGAAGTGGCATCACTGGCCATGGCTGAAGCCATACCACTGGAATGCCAGTTTCATGACGCAAATGTTTGTGTATGAGATATAAAATGTAGTATGCTGAATGGTGGCTCTCAAAATATATAGCCAAGTACTAATCTTATGAATGTGACTTTACTTGGAAAAAAAGGGTCTTTGCAGATGTTAAGTAAAGATCATGGGATGAGATCATTCGAGATTATCCAGGTAGATTCTAAATTCAACAAAAAGTATCCTTATAAAAGACTGAGGGGAAGACACATACATGAAGGAGAAGGGCAAGTGAAGATGGAGACAGAGATAGGAGCCATGCAGCTGCAAGCTGAAGACCACCTGGAGCCACCAGAAGCTAGGTTAGGCAAGGAAGCATTCTTCACCTGGAGCCTTCAAAGAGGGTATGTTCTGCCAACACTGTGATTTTGGATTTCCAGCCTCCAGAACTAGGAGTGAACAAATTTCTGTGGTTTTAAGTCACCCAGACTGTGATACTTTGTTACAACATTCTGCAACAAAGGAAACTACCATAGCGAGCTACATTTACTCAGGTCTTCAATACATATTAATTTTTTTTAAGTCGTGAAATATATACATATAACTGAAATGAAGAAGCCCTACACATGTTATGTAAAACATAAAACACTGAACAACCTATATAGATGTTCATAACAGCAGAGAAAACTAATTGGGGCCAGCAAATCCCAAATTGGCTTAGGCAATTCCCTCTGGGGAATGAGAGCAGGTGTTACAGGATGAGGAGGGACGAAGGGCAATATCAGCTTTACTTTCTAAGTATTCATGCATGTTTCAAAGAATGGTTTACAGAATTGAAAGAGCCACGTGTACCCCAATGTTCATCGTAGCACTGTTTATAATAGCCAGGACATGGAAGCAACCTAGAAGTCCACTGGCAGACGAATGGATAAGAAAGCTGTGATACATATACACAATGGAGTATTACTCAACTATTAAAAAGAATGCATTTGAATCAGTCCTAATGAGGTGGATGAAACTAGAGCCTGTTATACAGAGCAAAGTAAGTCAGAAAGAAAAACACAAATACAGTATATTAATGCATATATATGGAATTTAGAAAGATGGTAATGATGACCCTATATGTGAGACAGCAAAAGAGACACAGATGTAAAGAACAGACTTTTGAACTCTGTGGGAGAAGGTGAGGGCGGGATGATTTGAAAGAATAGCACTGAAACATGTATATTATCATATGTAGTAGATCACCAGTCCAGGTTTGATGCATGAGACCAGGTGCTCAGGGCTAGGTGCACTGGGATGACCCTGAGGGATAGGGTGGGGAGGAAGGTGGGAGGGAGGGTCAGGATGGGGAACACGTGTACACCCATGGCTGATTCATATGAATGTATGGCAAAAACCACCACAATACTGTAAAGTAATTAGCCTCTGATTAAAATAAATTAAAAAAGAAGAAAAGTAAAAAGAAAAAAGAATGGTTAACCTTGAGAGAAAAATTTAAATTTAAAAAAAATTTACAGAGAAATTGATGATAAAGCTTAGCATTTGAGAGGTTACACACAGACACGACATAAAGAATAGTCATTATAAAAAGATCTAAATGGAGAAACAAATCCTTTATTCACTTCAAGGTATCTTTTTCTGAGCTAGAAAAAGCTAGTCCTTGGAGGTCACTGCTGGGGTGTCACACCAGCAAGGGCTATGACTTGAGTCAGAGAAAATCCTGGATCAGTTATTACACATTTTTGGTATTCTCCACAAAGGAAACAAAGGATTTTAAATATCCAGATTTCTTTTAAATAATTAAAATTATAATAACCATGTTATATCTGATTAAGTGAAACAGGCCACCTACTGTTTTCCTTGAATGTGTATTATAAATGGGTAGTGCATATTAAGCACTGTTATATGCATTTAATAGTCTGATTTACTACTCACGCTTTACTGAAGAAGTTCCTTCCACTGCATCCTCTAGACGGAAACCACCAGTGTCCCCAGATCCTGAAAATTAAAAAGAAAAAAAGATTTTAAAATGTAACTCTCTTGGAAAGAAATAAAATAATACAAATATACTCTTGTAACTGTCAATTTCCTTTAGACAGTGTTATGAAGACAATTACACAAAAGGAAATCAGTTGAAGCCACCCAAAGATACACTGAATTGATATCCCTCAACAAGCAATCTATTGATTCTAAAACAACAGCAAAAACAAAACAAAGCCAAAAAAAAAAAAGTCCTCAGTCCACTAGAAGACTAAAGGTCCAAGTGTATGAAAAATGAAGCATTTAATATAACCTTATAGAAAAAAACTTCTTCATAGTATGACTTTTGATAATGAGCCAAGTTCTTTCACCCCATCCCAACTCTCATACAAAGGCTATTCTGCATTTTGGCAACCTAGGACATGCTACCCCCCACCAACCCCAGCACCTACACCTAGGCTAGTATCTGACACATAACTAAAAAGGCTGTGCAGAAGAGTTTTTCACAAGACAATTTATCCTCAGAAGTGGACCCATCTGCCCAACCCTGATTGCTACTGAACTTGACAGATTTCCTTCCCTCTAAGTAGGCATGTAGTTTCCCACAGGGTATATACATTAAGTCTCAAGCAAACCACTTTGCATGTGTACTGAAACTAAACAAGTAAATGGACAGAGATTACAGAAGCCAGGTTTCTCACTGCTGGAGAGGGAGGTTACAGACGAGAGAATTAGAGATTCATATGACAGTTGACTCAAATCGGAGACATCAGTATGAATAATGTTTATATATATGTGTGTGTGTGTGTGTGTGTGTGTGTGTGTGTGTGTGTGGTTACATATAGAAATATTCACAAACATGTGCATATACATGGGGTTAGTATTCATATATACATCCCCTTGCTCTGTCAGATGAAAAGGCTTAGAAGCAACAACACCCACGTAGCAATGAACACACCTGGCACCCAGATTTTGGTTTCTAAATACAATTCTCCAATAAAAGGAACCAGACCTCCTTGGAGACATAGCTGATTCTAGAACTGGGACAGGAAATATCTAGATGAGATCTGAGCTTCTTACAGTGCTAGGAACTACATTTAAAAATATTTGATGTTGGTGGGCATATGTCAAAGGGGGCACAGAACTGACAGAAAAGAGTTCTCAACTGCTAAAGCTGGAAAAATTTAAAGTAGCAAAATAAAGTGGTACTGGATTATGACCCTATGTATAAAATAAATATCCATGACTCTATGCTGATATAAATGACTGAGCAAAAACATAAAAACAGAAGAATTCAAATTAATTTATGTAGACATTTCTCCTCTCCATAAGTGCTGACTCCCTTCCAAAATTATAGTATAAAGGGTGGGGAAGAGAAAAGAAACCTTACAGTGGAGAAACTGACATACACACTACATCAGCCAGGTGATCAAGATTAAGATTAAGAGTGATGAGTTATACTGATACTATATTCCCTGCTTTTTTTTTTTTTTTGGTCTTGCTGTACAGCATGTGGAGTCTTAGCTCCCTGACCAGGAATGGAACCCATGCCCCCTGTAGTGGAAGTATAGTCTTAACCACTGGACCACCAGAAGTCCCAATACTATATTCCCTTGATATGATGAGAAGGGCACTAAACCTCTATGGTCTTCCTCAAGGAAGGATAACTCCATAACTCCAATATAATCACCAGGAAAAAAGCAGAAGAACTCCAACTGAGGCGCATCCTACAAAATACTTGACTAATCAAGCGAAATGCTGGGCTGGATGAAGCACAAGCTGGAATCAATTTGCCAGAAGAAATATCAATAACCTCAGATACGCAGATGATGCCACCCTCATGTCAGAAAGAGAAGAGGAGCTAAAGAGCCTCTTGATAAAAGTGAAAGAGGAGAGTGAAAAAGCTGGCTTAAAACTCAACATTCAAAAAACCAAGATCATGGCATCTGGTCCTATCACTTCATGGCAAATAGATGGGGAAACAATGGAAACACTGACAGACTTTATTTTCTTGGGCTCTAAAATCACTGCAGGTAGTGATTGCAGCCATGAAATTAAGAGATGCTTGTTCCTTGGAAGAGAAGTTATGACCAATCTAGATGGCATATTGAAAAGCAGAGACATGACTTTGCCAACAAAGGTCCATTTAGTCAAAGCTATGGTTTTTCCAGTAGTCATGTATGGATGTGAGAGTTGGACCAGAAAGCTGAGCAGTGAAGAATTGATGCTTCTGAACTATGGTGTTGGAGAAGACTCTTGAGAGTCCATTGGACTGCAAGGAGATCAAACCAGCCAATCCTAAAGGAAATTGGTTCACAATATGTTCATTGGAAGGACTGATGCTGAAAGTGAAGCTCTAATACTTTGGCCATATGATAAGAACTGACTCATTGGAAAAGACTCTGATGCTGGGAAAAATTGAAGGCAGGAGGAGAAGGGGACGACAGAGGATGAGATGGTTGGATGGCATCCCCAACTCAATGGACATGAGTGTGAGTAAGCTCCGGGAGTTCGTGATGGACAGGGAAGCCTGGTGTGCTGTAGTCCATGGGGTCACAAAGACCTGGACATGACTGAACAACTGAACTGAACTGAATACTCCTCAAAACATTCAAGGCTGTCAAAAACTAAATTTGAGAAACTGGCACAGCTTGAAGAGCCAAAGGAGATATAATGATGGAAAGTCATGTGGTACCCTGGATCAGATCCTAGGACAGAAAAAGGACTTTAAGTAAAAAACTAAGAAAATCTGAATATGGACTTTAATAACAGTGTATCAGTGTTGGATCATTAATTGTGATACATGTACTGTACTGATATAAAATGTTTATAATAATCTAGGTGTAGAGCACATGGGAACTCTTTGTATTAGCTTTATACTGGAAATCTGAAACTGTTCTTAAAAATTTATTTTTAAATATCTATTTCCTATAGCAAAAAAATTAAGGTAACCACTAAAAAAAGAGATATAGGATGTATAACCTGTAACTCATTCAAGAATGAAAAGAAAAGTCAATACCAACAACTGAAATTCAACAAAAGTCACCAAATGGAAAAAAAAACAAAAATACTTAAATACAAAACATGGACTTTCCATATTGTCTAACACAAAATATGTATAACTATGCTAATAAAAAGTGACTGTAAATAGAACAAATTTCCTGTTGAAAGGCTGTTGCCATGAGCCATGAACGACACCGGGATTCTTAGCCTCTGGAGGAGAAGAATTTGATCTGGGGTCAGTGATGAGGCTTAATCCCTCAGAGCTTTTGTGTAGTAAAGTTTCATTAAAGTGTAAAAGAAATAGAGAAAGCTTTTGACATAGACGTCAGAAGGGGGCAGAAAGTGTGGCCCCTTACTAGTTTTTAGTAAGGAGTTATATACCTATTGGCAAATTAGCTGCAGGCCACTGTTGACCCACCTCCACTGGAGAAACCTGGACAATCACAGGGAAGTCTGGCTCAGTCTCTTGTGGGGACTGCTCTTTTCTCCTGGCTCCTAGTGACACAAGGTCTTGTTTGTGCCCTCCAAGAACCTGATTTCTCAGTCCTGTGGAAGTTCTGTTATGAAATCACACTGGCCTCCAAAGTCAAATTCCCAGGGGTTCACAGTCCTTTGTTGGATCCCCAGTGGAATGGCAAACCATTTCAGTATTCTTGCCTTGAGAACCCCATGAACAGGATGAAAAGGCAAAAAGATAGGGCACTGAAAGATGAGCTCCCCAGGTTGGTAGGTACTGGAGAAGAGTGGAGAAATAAGTCCAGAAAGAATGAAGAATGAAGAGACGGAGCCAAAGTGAAAACAACACCCAGTTGAGGATGTGACTGGTAATGGAAATAAAGTCTGATGCTGTAAAGAACAGTATTGCATCGGAACCTAGAATGTCAGGTCCATGAATCAAGGCAAATTGGAAGTGGTCAAACAGGAGATGGCAAGAGTGAACATCGACATTTTAGGAATCAGTGAACTAAAATGGACCAGAATGGGTAAATTTAATTCAGATAATCATTATACCTACTATTGTGGGCAAGAATCCCTTAGAGGGAATGGCATAGCCCTCATAGTGAACAAGAGTCCAAAATGCAGTACTTGGGGGCAATCTCAAAAATGACAGAATGATCTCTGTTTCTTTCCAAGGCAAACCATTCAATATCACAGTAATCCAAGTCTATGCCCCAACCAATAATGCTGAACAAGCTGATGTTGAAAGGTTCTATGATGTCCTACAAGACCGTCTAGAACACCAAAAAAAAAAAAAGATGTCCTTTCCATCATAGGAGACTATAATGCAAAAGTAGGAAGTCAAGAAACACCTGGAGCAATAGGCAAGTTTGGCCTTGGAGTACAAAAAGAAGCAAGGCAAAGGCTAACAGAGTTTTGCCAACAGAACGCACTGTTCATAGCAAACACACTCTTCCAACAACACAAGAGACAATTATACACATAGACATCACCAGATGATCAATACCAAAATCAGATTGATTGTATTCTTTGCAGCCAAAGATGGAGAAGCTCTATACACTCAGCAAAAACAAGACCAGGAGCGGACCATGGCTCAGATCATGAACTCCTTATTGCCAAACTCAGACTTAAATTGAAGAAAGTGGGGGAAAGCACTAGAACATTCAGGTATGACCTGAATCAAATCCCTTACCTTTATACAGTGAAAGTGACAAATAGATTCAAGGGATTAGATCTGATAGAGTGCCTGATGAACTATGGACAGAGGTTCATGACCCTGTACAGGAGGCAGTGATCAAGACCATCCCCAAGACAAACAAATGCAAAAAGGCAAAATGTTGCCTGAGGAGACCTTACAAACAGCTGAGAAAAGAAGAGAAGCAAAAGGCAAAGAAGAAAAGGAAAGATATACCCATCTGAATGCAGAGTTCTAAAGAATAGCAAGGAGAGATAAGAAAGTCTTCCTCAGTGATCAATGCCAAGAAACAGAGGAAACCAGTAGAATGGGAAAGACTAGAGATCTCTTCAAGAAAATTAGAGATACCAAGGGAACATTTCATGCAAAGATGGGGTCAGTGAAGGACAGAAATGGTATGGACCTAACAGAAGCAGAAGATATTAAGAGGTGGCAAGAATACACAGAAGAACTATACAAAAAAGATCTTCATGACCCAGATAACCACAATGGTATCTGAGCCAGACATCCTGGAATCTGAAGTCAAGTGGGCCTTAGGAAGCATCATTAAGAACAAAGCTAGTGGAGGTGATAGAATTCCAGCTGAGCTATCTCAAATCTTAAAAGATGATGCTGTGAAAGTGCTGCACTCAAGATGCCAGATAATTTGGAAAACTCGGCAGTGGCTACAGGACTGGAAAAGGTCAGTTTTCACTCCAACCTCAAAGAAAGGCAATGCCAAAGAACGTTCAAACTACTGTGCGATTGCACTCATCTCACATGCTAACAAATACTCAAAATTCTCCAAGCAAGACTTCAACAGTATATGAAGAACTTCCAGATGTTCAAGCTGGATTTAGAAAAGGCAGAGGAACCAGAGATCAAATTGCTAACATCCACTGAATCATTGAAAAAGCAAAAGAGTTCCAGAAAAACCTCTATTTCTGCTTTATTGACTACGCCAAAGCCTTTCACAGTGTGGATCACAACCAAATGTGGAAAATACTTCAAGAGATGGGAATACCAGACCACCTTTCCTGCATCCTGAGAAATGTGTATGTAGGTTAAGAAGCAATAGTTAGAACTGGACATGGAACAGTGGACTGATTCCAAATAAGGAAAGGAGTATGTCAAGGCTGGATATTGTTACCCTGCTTATTTAACGTATATGCAGAGCACATCATGCGAAGTGCTGAGCTGGAGGAAGCACAAGCTGGAATCAAGATTTCCAGGAGAAATATCAATAACCTCAGGTATGTAGATGACACCACCTTCATGGTAGAAAGAGAAGAGGAACTAACGAACCTCCTGATAATAGTGAAAGAGGAGAGTGAAAAAGCTGGCTTAAAACTCAACATTCAAAAAACCAAGATCATGGCATCTGGTCCCATCACTTCACGGCAAATAGATGGGGAAACAGTAGAAACATTGACAGACTTTATTTTCTTGGGCTCCAAAATCACCGTAGATGGTGACTGCACCCATGAAATTAAAAGAGGCTTGATCCTTGGAAGAGAAGCTATTACTAACCTAGAGAGCATATTAAAAAGTAGAGACATTACTTTGCTGACAAAGGTCCTTCTCAACAAAGCTATGGTTTTTCCATTAGTCATGAATGGATGTAAGTGTTGGACCATAAAGAAAGGTGAGTGGTAAAGAATTGATGCTTTTGAACTATGGTATTGGAGATGACTCTTGAGAGTCCATTGGACTGCAAGGAGATCAAACCAGTCAACCCTAAAGGAAATCAGTTCAGAATATATTCACTGGAAGGACTGATGCTGAAAATCCAATATTCTGGCCATGTGATGCAAAGAACTGACTCATTGGAAAAGACTGATGCTGAGAAAGATTGAAGGCAGGAAGAGAAGGGGATGGCAGAGGATGAGATGGTTGGATGGCATCACCGACTCAATGGACATGAGTCTGAGCAAGCTCCAGGAGCTGGTGATGGGTAGAGAAGCCTGGCATGCTACAGTCCATGGGGTTGCAAAGAGCTGGACATGACTGAGTTACTGAACTGAACTGATATAACAAGTAAGTGCTAACAGGAAGGAAAAAAAATATTGATATAAGGCAAGATAAAATTTAAGACCTAAACCTCTAAAGAGGAAAAGTGACATGTTTTATGGGTTTAAATCATATAATCCACCAATAAAAGCCATGCACTTAATAACCTAGCTTCTAATATTCTAAAGTAGACTTTCAATTCTTCCTTTGATGAAATAACTGGTATCAGATTAGCCTTCCCATCATAAATAACCATAAAATGAACAAAACATGAGGCAATAGCTTTCAGCATTGAACAAGTACTGAGAGACTACAGTCCCTGAGATCAGTGAAATTATGATAGCTAAATTCAACAAGTATTCCTGGACTGGATGTGAACCTATAAATATACTCAGTGGGACAATGAGTGAAATTTGAATGAGGTCTGTGGACCAGATGGTAATATTGGCTCATTGTCAATTTCCTGATCTTGACAGATGTACTATAGTCATAGAGGAGGGCTGAGCACATTTTTAGGAAATGTATACGGAAATATCAAGAGATAACGGGTATCATATTTGGGACTGATTCTGAAATTATTCAGAAGAAAAGTATTTGAAGATAAATACATACACCATAGCAAATGTGCTATAACTGGGAAATCTAGGTGAATAGTAAATGGGAATTCCTTGTATTAGATAATATTGGAACAACTGGTGAAACTTGAATGGAGTCTGAGAATTAGGTAGTATTAACGGATCTGCATTCATTTTCTGATTCAGATGGTTACACTGATTATATGCAAAAGGAAAGGCACTCTGAAGTATGTTGTGAGAGGAAGGATCATAGCGTATAGTAACATCTTCTCAACTTATTAGGGGGAAAAAAGAAGGTCCCTGCACCGTACTTGCAAGTTTCCTGCAGGTCTGTAATTCTTAAAACATCTCATCTAGACAATTAAAATAATTTAAATATGCATATTTCTCAATTCAACAATTGTACTTTTAGGTACATGTTACAGAAAAATACTTGCACACGTGCCCAAAGAGGTACGTACAAGATGTTCATAGCAGTACTGCTTACAAGAGCAAAAAGAAATGGAATCAGACCAAGTGTTCACTGAAGAATAGTTGAAGTAAATATGGTTCTTCAATACAATGAAGTGTTCTGCAGCTGTTTAAAAGAATGCGATACTGTCAGTAAACTAGGGCTACAAGGGAATTTCCTCAACTTGATAAATAATATCTACAAAAAACCTACAGCTAACATGATCAGGAACAAGGCAATGATGTCCCTTCTCAGCACTGCTTTTCAACATCATACTGTCAGCCCCAGCTACTTCAATAAAACAAGGAAAGGATAAAAAGTATAAAGACTGGGAAGGAAGGAATAAAACTGTTTTTGCAGAAGACATGATTATCAAAAAAAAAATCCACTCCAAAACTCAAAACTCCTAGAACTAATAACTATAGCAAGGTTGCAGGGTATGTAAGTAGATTTCCTATGTACCAGCAATGAACAAATGGAATTTGAAATAATAACAAAAAACACAACACTGTTTACATTAGCAGCACCTCTCCCAAATAAACACCTTATAGAAATCTAACAAAATATGCACAAGATCTATATAAAGAAAACTATAAAACTCTAATGAAAGAAATCAAAAAAGAAGAGATATTTTATGTTCATGGATAGGAAGATTCAATACTGTCAAAATGTCAGTTCTTCCCAATTTGATTATAGATTCAGTGCAATCACAATTGAAATGTCAGCAAATGATTTTGTGACTGACAAACTGATTTTTAAGTTTATACTGACAAACTGATCAAGTTTATACTGAGAGGAAGAAAATCCAGAATAGCTAATACAATATTGAATGAAAAGAACAAAGTTAGAGGACTGACACTACCCATTTCAAGACTTACTATAAAGTTAAGATACTGTGGTATTAGCAAGAGACAAAGAGATCAATGGAACAGAACAGGGAGCCCAGAAACAGACTGACATAAACATAGTCAACTGATTTTTGACAAAAGAGCAAAGGCAGTGTGATGGAGAAAAGACAGTCTTTTCAACAAATGGTGCTACAACACCTGGACAGCCACATGGAACAACAACAACAACAACAAAAACCATAGGCACAGGCCTTAGACTTTTCACATTAACTCAAAATGAATCATAGTGCATTGGTTTCTGTTTTATTGACAGTTTCCTTTGCTGTGCAAAAGCTTTTAAGTTTAATTATGTTCCATTTGTTTATTTTTGCTTTTATTTCCTTTACTTTAGTAAACAGATTGAAAATTAATTCCTGAGGTTTATGTCAGAGAGTGTTCTACCTATGTTTTTCTCTAGGAATTTTATAGTGTTCAGTCTTACATTTAGGACTTTAATACATTTTTGAGTTTATTTTTGCATACAGCATTAGAGAATGTTCTAATTTCATTCTTTTACATGTAAAAGCTGTCCAGTCTTCCCAGAACCATTTATTGAAGAGATACTGTCTTTTCTTCAATGTGTATTTGTGTCACTCACATGAAACTAAATAGACATTTTTCCAAAGAAGATATACATATGGCCAACAGGTATACGAAAAGATGCTGAACAATATCCATCATCATGGAAATGCAAATAAAAACCAGAATGAGGTATCACCTCACACCTGTTAGAATGGCTAGAGTCAAAAAAACATGCTAAGTTTTGGTGAGGGTGTGGAGAAAAAGGAATCATTATGCACTGCTGGTAGGAAGTAAATTGGTTCAGTCACTCTGGAAGATAATATGGAGGGTCTTCAAAAATTGAAAAACAGAATTATGATCCATCAAATCCTACTTGTGGGCATATTGCCAAAACAAAGGATATCACTATCTCAAAGAGATATCTGCACCACCACCACCACCACCACCACCACCACCCCA